>APFE031287673.1:21061-45631 GCA_000404065.3 Pinus taeda | reverse complement strand
GTAATGACTATTATTTTGTAAAACTATTATATAAAGCACTATATAAATAGTTTTTGAATATGTAAACAAGGTTGGAACTTGTATGAAGAAGAGGGATATGCATTGATGTAAGCCATGGATTGGACTCAAAGTGATCAATTTGTAGAAATACATAAAGTTTTGTTCCAGGATTCCCGTGTTAGACAATTGATGATGTGCTTCTTATGTTAAATTGTTTCCTTTCAGTTTCCATGCGTTTTTCTCTCTTTATTATTGCAATAAGATTAAGGGCAAAATTTTCTTAAGTGTACTATGCTCTGGCTTGTTAGCAATATCCATGTTTTCTTTCTGATGTTAAATATAAAATTCATCCCAGTATGATCTATATTTAATTGAACTCAAATGATATTCATCCTATTCACCCCACATATACTCTAATAAATCCAAAAGTTTACCTATCCTACCCTATTACAATTTCTCTATCATTTTGTGATTGATTACCCAAAGGTTCATGACTCCATGCCCAATGGACTTTTCTTGCATCTTTCAACCAAACCTTTCAAAATCCTATCTCAAACTCAAATAGCTAGCCTAAAATCTGAAGTAGAAATATAAATCATATAGAGAGATCCCTCTCTGAAGCTGGAAGGACCAGATCCCAACTTTAAAAGTGGTTTTGTGGTTACCTTTGTAGTTTTCTTCCTTAGCCTAGGAAAATTACAAAGTGATAAAATATTGAAAAAAAAGTCTTGTTGGTTTTCCTAGGTTGGGTTTCTAGGATGAAATATTTGTTAATGTGTGCGTTTTCCACCTCATCTTTTCTATTTTATTAAGAATTTGTTTGTAGAAATTAATTGTACAAGGTTGAAACCTACATTGGGATCACACAACTCACCATAAACTCATGTAGGGCTACACAAGTGAAGAATTCCACTCCAAGGGTACACATTTCATGCTCCAAGGTGATGTCATACACAATAAGTGTTTCAAGATGATATCACTTCAGAAGGTGTGTCCATACTCCTCTTCCATAGGCCCATTTGGACTCCACTTCTTCTTATAAGCCATTTACTCCATTGGGTCCACTCCCATTGTATGAACACCATCATAATCCACGTGTCCTCAAGATAACTCTAAGACTACATATAGGTATCCAATCTACCCTATGATATATAGGTCTCAGTGGCATCCTCTAAGATGCAACATGCTCTTCTAAAGTAGGGTGTTTTCCAAGAAAGTGAACTTCTCCATGTGGTTATCATGAAGCAAGTTCCCCAAGATGTCAAGAGAAAATACTAGAGGGGAGGCTACCAAGTAAGAACCCAATTAAGGACAAGAAAATGCTAAGAGATCTATCTCTAATGTGAAAATCCATCATGGACTATCTCCACATGTCCATCCATCTTAAACAATCTAATGGTTGCACATGCACCTTGTACCCCAAATCTCATGACTCAACCCTAAACGTGGTGGCAACATTTTTAGAGTAGCCTGGAAGGTATCATCCCATATCTATGAGGAAAGTGTTTATATCAACACCTATTGAATCCATATGCAACTCCACCAAACATGTTACTTACAAATATGCACCTATTGCAATCCTAGAATAAATCATTTTCTCATAAAAAAACTAACATCCATACTATCATAGCATGTTGATCTTCCAAAAAGTAATGACAATTGGTGAATATGAAGTAACATAACCTTGTTTCAAAAGAATCTTGTCAAACTCCAACATCCTCCAAGTCGAAATCATAGGCTAAATTCAATTGATATCACATCATTAGTTATCTAGGACATTTCATATAGATAATCATATCTCCATACAATATCAAGTCATCTGGATTGCATATATCAATTTCATAATGATAGAAATCTACAAAAATCAATGCCTCAATCCTAAAATACCAAGCTCATGGTATAGGTAGCAAACCATGCAAGTTTATTAACAACCTATCAACATGAGAATGTTTGACAGTGGGTTCAGTGCTCCCCATGTGTTTTACGACATGGACTAACTGCCTCTCATGGATACTAACTCTGGTGATTATAGCATAAACTAATGCTTGTGGGTTTTGGTCTAATGACAATTGCAATTCCAACAAGTGGTATCAAAGTGGCAGGTATTGATTTTTAAACTCACCTGGCTCGTGTTGGAAGAGATATTGTTGGACATTGTGTTCAGCACTCCCCATGTGTTTCACAACATGGACTAACCAACTCTTATGGATTCTAACTCTGGCGATTGTAGCAAAGACTACTACCTACATGTTTTGATCTAATGAAAATCATCATTCCAAAAGAGAATACCTCGTGTGCACCTCCAATCCTCTAACAAGTAAAACAACCTAAACTAGGTCAACTCCCTTATCTTGAGAGAACCCCAAGCAAGATTGACATAACGGAAAACTCCCTATGTTTAAGAGAATCTAATAAACGTGTCCCTATACTCTACAATTCTCCCATTAGATGCAAATTTGGAATCAATATTACCATAATCATCCATCAATTTATCATAGGTTTTAACTTTGCATAGATAATTCCTACAA
Source organism: Pinus taeda (assembly GCA_000404065.3). Taxonomy (NCBI): domain Eukaryota; kingdom Viridiplantae; phylum Streptophyta; class Pinopsida; order Pinales; family Pinaceae; genus Pinus; species Pinus taeda. Next base: position 43,103 of record APFE031287673.1, on the reverse strand, counting down.
ATAGATTCTTAATATAAAGTAGACAAGATTCAATAGTGCACAAACACACACAAATTGCATATATATTTTACCCTGGAAAACCAAAACTGGGAAAACCATATTGATTTTTATATATCTCTTAATGATTACATAGCCACTATACAATTCCCTCTTAAAAGAAGGTTGCCTTCTAGGGGATAAAATTTAACATAAATTCTACTTTTTGATATGTGACCTAATGGTGAACAATCTAGATTGACTATGAAATTACAAGGTTTTATAAGGATTTTTTCCAAAAAAAATCACTTCAGGGGCATTGCCCCCAAAATCCCCCACTGGGGGCACTCTGTAAAAGTGTTGTTCTCCCCTTGCAGACCCCCCACAATGACTTAGGAACTAAGTTCCAAAGATGGCTAATCATGCGAATAATATAACACATACACAACATGTATCACAACTCTCCTCTAATAGACAAATGAAAGTCATATATTTGGAAGAAACTAATGCAACATGAGTAGCATATCGCCAAATATACATACTCACCCTCATTGAAGACTTAGGTGCTCCTAATGCTCTTGAGCTTCTTGCAATGTCTTGGTAAGCAATCTCAACTTCCTACAAGTTAGAGTAGCTGAGGGAACATGAACACTCAATACCATCTCAAATCCCTCTGAATCTGACTCATTATGAGTTTCTAAATCAATATTTGGAACAAAAACCTCTTGTCTCTTTTCAATTACTAAAGGAGAACCCTAGAAACTAGAATACCTCACAACCTCATCAAATATCACATCTTTTCTCACCAAAGTTTGCCACTCTATCAATATATCTATCCTATAAGTTATAGAAATCTCACAACATCCAATGATAAGTTCTGAACATGTCTACATGACATCCCATGACAAGAGCACCACCTTAAAGCTAGGAGGTTATTTTAGCCTCTCATTGGTATCTACAAGTGCTATTATATCAACAGGTAAATTGTAAATGCCATCCTCTATGACCCCTCTATCCCAAACCCTTGGACTATATTGACTTCAACCATAAATGATAAACTATTGTCCCTGAAAAGCAACTATCCATTATACATCTACCATATGAGACATTGAAAGAAAAATATTCTTTAACTTAAGAACCAAGAAAATAGAATCCAACACAAAAAACATCACTTGAAGGCATCCAAAAGGAAAGGGAACCAAATCCTCTCACATAATCAGAAGCATCATCACCTCCACATTCATGCCTCCCTCTTGCTCTTGAAATCCACTAAATAAAGACCTATCATATGCTTCAAATCTCCATCGTCAATATACCATTCAACAATAGACATATCATTACAGGAAAAGAAAGAGACCAAAGTTATATCCATCATAGAAAATCTACAATGTGGAGAAGATCCTCCACCTATCACAAGTAAAAAACATACTACCGTCTACACCTATTACAGGTCCTCTTGAATATCTCACTTGCTGAAATTAAAACCATACGAATCAATAATCACATTGATTTTCCACCCATAATGGGACCTCCTAGGCATAACAATCATTGAAAATACATCCATAACAACCATCAATGTAGTAGATACATCACCTCTTGTCAAGAGAGAAACCCATCAGAACCTCTCACAAGTGTAAGTTTTCATCTCAAGCAACCTAAGGTTTCTCTCTCAACAAATCAACAAGGATATTCACCTCTCCCACACAATCTCTAGTTGAAATCTAAATTTCATCTTATAGCTAGACTGATATCAACCACAAAAGCTTTGATACCATGTAGAAATTTGTAATATCTTAGACTTTAATGAAAAATAAAAATTTCACCCTCTTTGACTAGTTTTTTCCTAGATCTTAACTTTTTCAATTTTCAACATATGAAAGTTATGAAATACAAAGAAGAAAAGTAACACAAAGTGAACAATATTCGATCCTTACCAACTTAATATTCTTATCAATCCAAGGAGAAATATACAAATGTAACTTGATAAGTTTCATCCCATAGAGCATAAACTAGATTTGAAAATCACATTTACAATAGTTAAACAACTCTTAACTTCTTCATTAGAATCTTAAATCACTTGGAATAATCACCCTTAACTTACATCAAATCAACAAGACATATATAGCCAAAAATTACAAGCCATAAAGAACATAGATGGCTGAAAATCAAATCTCCAATTTACACAAGTATTTGACAACTAGAAACTTCATTAATTATACAAAAATATCAATTTCATGTATATACCATAGCCTTATCACAAGGTTCATACAATATTCTAGCTTTCCAAAACCCAAGCTAAGGAAAAGCCAAGAAAATTGTAGATCAACCAAGAAGATCCAACAAGAATGAATCACTCAAGCATTCCCTCCAAGGAAAGATATCTCTTATTCTTCTTCTTCTATTTTCAAAGTAAAACCTAGTGTTTCATCTGAAACCCCTAATCTTGAATTCTCTAAGGGATGAACCCCTAACCCTAAACCTCAAGACTCTTCAAGAAGATCAAGAAATAGTAGCAACTGCAAGTGAAGAGAGAGATATATAAAGTACATAAGGACATCCAAGAGAGAGACGAAGCCTTAGTGTGATCCTCTTAACCACATTTCTATACAAGAATGAATAAGAATGATGGGCACAACATGTGTGATCATCACCAACATCTTCTTCACAAGAGTAAACCCTAGTATCTCATAAGGATAAAGCTCCAAAACAAGATGTCCTTTCTAGACTTCATAACTCCTCCTAGGGTTTCCTTGTGAATTCTAGTGACTTGCTCCAAGAATACAAGTACAATGTAAAAAGTACAATGATGGTGATGAATGAGAATGAAACTCTCCTTCCTCTATATGTAGGGAAGGTAAGGGAGGCCAAGAATACAACGTGGGACTAATCCATTATAAACAACCTACAATAAACTCATGTAGGCCTACACAAGTGAGGCACTTCACTCCAAGGGTACATATGTTATGCCCCAATGTGATGTTGTACATAATATCAAATCCACAATGACACAACTAACACAAAGTGTGTCCACACTCCCCCACAAACACACAAAGACACTATAACTCCTCCTAAACCAAGTACTACATTGGTTCTGCTTCCCCTACATGAACATTACCTTAACCTAGGCATCTTAGAGTCAACTTTGAGATTCCATACAAGAATCCAAGCTAGTATGTGCTATCCAAGGCTATGCCCCACTCTAAGATGTGTAACACTCCTGCAAGCAAGGCGATGGCCTAGAAATTAAACCTCTCCGTGTGGACATCATGAAGTACATCCCCAAAGTTATCTAGAGAACTCCAATTCCCTAGGGAAGAGTGCCAAGCAAGAACCCAACTAAGGTCAAGTGACCACTAAGCAAATTATGTTTAATGTGCAAACCCATTGCTAACCAATTTCCATGTGTCAATCTAGATTAGACCATCCAAGGGCTAAACATATACCATGTACCCCAAATCTCATGAAGCACCTATAAACATGATGTAAACACTTTTAGGGTAACCTAAATGCCAATACTTTCTTCTCCTCTTAAAAGCAAACAAACTATTATATTGTATGAAAATTTCTTCTTTGACTTCCTTTACAAGTCTTTATTGAAATTATACATTAAATATATGATCATAACCTTATTCTTAATAATGTAAGCCCAATTTTAAAAATATGAATTAGGTAAAGTGTATTGTCCTTGAATTTTTTCTGTTGATAAAATTTTTTCTATTATCATCTAAAATTTTTACATCTGATTTGCCATGTCTGCTTTACTCTCTTGGCCTCACTCCGATCGGATTTGTTGGCCAAGAGAGTGATGTATAGCCAAAAAAAAAAATCCATACACTATATCTGGAACACCAACCATAAACGAGATACACCAAAAAAAATTGAGGATAAAAACAAAACCTACCAACATCAGAAGTTCTTGGGGGCGTTGGGCCTTACCTAGCCTTTGGTGGGCCCATGGGACGAATGCCATCATGGGCATGATGCTCCAGGTGGTCAATCCTTCCATCCAGTTGGTCCAACCACTCCACCTTGGAACATTCACTGCATTTGATAGAGTCCATATTTTCCATCATCACCCATTTGTTGTGCTAGATATTGTTAAGGAAGGTGATCAGTTCATTGCAATCGTTGTGACATTGCTGCCTCAATTCACCCAGGCCTAACATTAGTCACTGAAGGTTCCTGGATATATACTCAAGTGAGGGTGGGTCAACATATAGCCTAGGCACAGGGGTGAATTCCTAAGCCACTTCACCAAATGATATGCCCTCAGGGCCACCATCACCTACTCCTCTACTAGCGTGGGCATGAAATTCGCTCTTGTGGGCTCCTCCTCGCTTGACCTAACCTCTATGTCACAACATATTGGAATCTTTAATAGGTCGTATGTGCATCCACCTAGTCCCTCTTTAGCTAGTCCACCCTACCACTGCTCGCGCCTCCGTCGACCTGGAATCCCCAACCCCATTACGACAATGCCTCGTCTAGGAAGAAGGGTCGCCCCCACCGACACGCTCCCACTAAATCATGAATACTCGACCACCTCCTACACCCCCTCCGGAAACAACTGGGGCCTCCAAAACTAGATTACCCTCCAGCACTAGGTATAGAGATACCTCGAGCAAGAAGTTCACTTGGCCCAGACTCCCCACTTGTTACCTCAGACGAATACACAAACCCAACCAGATACCTAAATTGAATAAACACAATGACCATATAATTGAAGACCACACTGGACCGTGAGATGGAGGGTGGAATAAATGGGGTTACCCAATCTCCCCAAGTGTTTATCCAGGCTGTTGGCCTTCCTTGCCTTGGTCCACCATCCAGAATACCATGATTCACTTTCAATTGCTAACGAAAAACGAGTTTCTCTAGCTTGCCCACATTAGGGTCCTAAATCCAGCCAGTCTCGCTCACTGCCACTACCACTCCTCCGACCCTGATGTTGTACCTGATAATGTAATGTTACGACCACAAAGATGAGGGCATGCATAGCCATCTCGTCTATGCATCCTCCTCTGCTTTACCACCTACCACCGACTCTCCCATAACATTCAAAATATGTTACTCCTAGGATTGTGTCTGTAGAAATAAAATAAATTGACACGGGATGAAGGTTCCAAATCTCTTGTCCTTCCCGCACCGACTGACATCACTCTACACTTTCATCTTACCCACCTTCCCTCAAGGTATTTCTATCTCAAGTATGTCTTGGGACCATCACCCCCATCAGGGTTGTATTGTCCTTGATTTTAAAATTAGGTTTTTGTAAAGTTTTTATATATTTGTTATATTCTCCTCTAAGTTTCTCTAGAGATATTAACTTCCCAAACTTCCTAACCATATAAAATCATAGAAGTGATGAACTATGTTTAAAAAGACATTATTTTTCTCTCATAACCAAAATTCTTCTTTCTTGAATTGGTTCTCAAAACTAAAATAACCTTTCCATCCTCCATTAATTCTCCTTTCCATGGTATAATTCCAATTTAAATATAATGAAGGTAAAATATAAAATACTTATACAAATGAACATTTTCTAAGTAATTATTGTGATAAATAAAAATAAATAAATAAATTCATTTGACTTGATCGATGATAATTATTATTATTATTATTTGATTTTATGTTCACAATCATCTTAAAGTGAGTGAAAAAATATCGAAAGATTTATGTTGCTTTCAAAGTAAAAATTACGCCTTCTCATCCCCTATTTTCATATATATACAACCCTTTCTCATATATATATATATCTATATCTATATATATATATATTAGAAGCCTAAGTTTTCATGGATAAAATGAGCTATTGCAACAACAATCACATAACCTTAAAACACACTATCATACAAGCAAAGTTGAGAATTCCACATGGCATGAACCATGGAACCAACCATCATTGCAAGTAGGTCAAATAGAATGAATTAGAAACCCAAGTGACTAGCAATTCCCAACCTCTCAAGTATGAAACCTTAATAAGGTTCACATTAGGGGAAACATATTGTGATAAGAATATCGAAGTCAAAAATTTAAGTAACAAAAGTGTAAGTGACATTTTAATGCCATTTAAAAATGTACTTTATATCGGATAAGGTTAAATATTTTTTATTTTAGTTTTTGAATACTATGAAATTTATGTAATATAGATCACTCAATTCATCATTGTTGTCATACTAAATCATTACACTAATATTTTCATATTCTAGACAATTCACGAGATACAATTCACTGTCATAAAGCATACATATATAGTCTCATTTCCTTCAAACATACATACCCAGTTGTTTATATTTATACCCTTATGATCACTGCATTCATAGCCAAAGAACCACACAAATCTTTGCAACATATGAAGAGTCAAGGTATACTTTGTCCAAACATTTAGATCTCTAAATTGTGTACTGAATATGACACTGAAATCAACCTTTGTCACAGTGCTTAACTATTTAGAGCACTTACTATATCATTAGCCAATCAAAACAACCGTACTGACAAATTTAAGAGGATCTTTGCAACTACTTATGACAGTCATAATATAAGTTACAACAACCTCTTCCATCACCAATTACAACCATTGCATACCAATACTAAGGAGAAATCAAAACCCAATCACCAAGTTCAAACTATGCATCAAATCGCAGATCAAGACAACCAACATACGATATCTATATTGTCACAAAGATTTATGCATACTACAGAATCCTGCAAGCACAAGATGAGTCAAAACATTCATATGCTCTGCAACATATATACCTTGTCCAGTTGTATAGAGATCTATGATTTGTGAGTTGAATATAACACTAAATGCATCTTTCGTTATATCTAAATAAATTAATCAAAAATTCATTTCTTTTGTCTCTGCAAAACCATTCCTACAGACATTGCAAATAAAAGGAACCACATTCAACATTATGGATATGATTTTATTTATAATTGAACCAGTGAATATATGGGTGACTCCATCATTTTACTGTCTATCATCAACCTCATTCCTTCATATCTGAGCCTCCTCTTACCTTTAGTTCACACCTGCATCAAAACAAATTACAAAACATCCCATCGAAGGCACACAAATTGATTTGGTTCGATCTCCTTTTGTAGCTTTGTGATCCTCCGATACCTCTGGCCAAAACTAATGTTTTCAAGATACCATAGGCAAATAAACCAAAGTAATTTTTGACAATATCAATTCCATTTGTGCGCACTAATTCTTGTGGGAAAAACCCTAGTTTGGTGCTTTGTTTTTAATTTTTGCAATCTATAGGCATGACCGCACACATAAGGAGGAGAAATTTTAGCTGTAGTCTTCCCAATAGCACTATTTACATGGCCATATTTCAACTGAAACCTTCCAACCACACCCATAAGCCTTGCTTCGCACGACTTAGACTTAGACTAGGAAAACACCTCCTCTTCTCAATCCAAAAATTTCTAAGCTTCTGCCACATGTTCTTCAACACCTATACATGCCTATGAAGTCTTTGTATCATCTTAGAAATTCTCTTGTAGCCTTCCCAACCACATTGTTAACATGGCCATATTTAGGCCGAAACTTTCTAGCCACACCCATAAGCCATCCTCTGTGTGGTTGAGTTTTAGACTAGGAAAACATCTCCTCTACTCAATCCAGAACTTGCTAAGATTTTGCCACACGTTATTCAACACCTATACATGCCTATGAAGCCTCTATATCATTTTAGAAATTCTATTTAGGCCTCATACACCTCTTCTTGCACTCCAACCTCTTCCTGCACTTAGATCCTGTACTAAAACATGCACAAGTTGACACATCAATCCTACATGATGATATAATCCAACGTTGGCATACTGTGATGAGATCATAGAGTACATTGAAATCAATTTATGTTACCATCAAGGACAACACAAGAACCATAATGCCAACAATCTCCCCCTTTGGAATTGATGGCAACATCCTGCAAAACATCAAATCTCTTCCCCCCCTTTGACATCAAATGCCAAGGGTTGAATTTGTGCACACTAATCTTGTGGGAAAAACCCTGGTTTGGTGCTTTGTTTTTAATTTTCACAACCTACAAGCATGATTGCATGCACAAGAGGAGAAATTTCAGCTATAGTCTTCCTAGTCACATAGTTAACATGGCCTTATTTTGACTGAAACTTTCCAGCCGCACCCATAACCCTCCTTCGTGCGGCTGAGTTTTCAACTAGGAAAACACCTCCTCTACTCAATCCATAACTTGCCAAGCTTCTACCACATGTTCTTCAACACCTATACATGCCTGTGAAGTCTTTGTACCATCTTAGCAATTCTCTTTAGCCTCATATACCTCTTTTTGCACTCCAACCTCTTCCTACACTAAGATCATGTATTAAAACATGCACAAGCTGACACATAAATCCAACATGACAATATAATCCAATGTTGGCATACAATGATGAGATCATAGAGTAGGTTTCCATCAAGGACAACACAAGAGCCATAATTCCAAAAATCTCCCCCATTAGACTTGATGGAAACCTCTTGCAAAACTCCAAGTCTCTCTCCCCTCCCCTCCCCTTTAATATCAAATGCAAAGGGATGAACCAAATCGAGAGAAGAACTGCCCCTACAATATACATCTAACCTTTTGATGAGAAACAAAGAACTCAACTTACCATGCTCCCCTTGAGCATATATTGGACCTTCTAATGATATGCAATGAAAATACATGGCTTGTTGTAATAAATACATGGTTATTCATTTCATGACCATAACTGAATAATGGAACAATGGTGGTACATATGCAAGATCATCAAGAAATAGTAGTACAAAACATGGTGACTATTCAATACACCAATAGATCTTTGAAGCATCATCAATCAACATCATGACATAGAGTGAGCAACATGTATGAAAATACTTGGAGATATCTTAGATCTTCATAACCATATAATATAGCATTGATCAATATTTCAACATGTTAACCAACAAAAAAGATAATAATAACTCAATTGTCAATCACTAGTAAGAAATGCAAGAAGACTGATCAATGGAAATAATGAAATCATCATAGTGACAACAACAATTATCTTCCAATAGAAGGCCATGTATCAATATAAGAAGATCCATCATAACAAAGATCATGCCAGATAAGAATTGTTCATGTTATTCATAATGAATCAATAATGAGCCATTAGAAGCATAAGAGAAGCTCCCCCTAAACTTATGCTAATTCTTCATCACCAATTCTAATCACAGTAGATGCATAACTCACATCATAGATCAACAAACCCATACATGAGATAAGTATGAACCAATGTTATAAACATAATGTCAATAATGAGTTGTGATGCTGCCCTTGAACCTGTCATATCAACTTAAGCAATATAAATCATCAATAAGAGAATAATCAAACAACATATAAAATCATCATCAATGTAGGGTTGCCCATGAGATAATGCACTATTGATCATGTGGACCTGATTGTCATCCTTTACTTTCCATGAGGCTATGTATCTCACAATTAATTTTGCAGTCCCTGTTAGAAGTATGCATTAAGTATAATAGGCTGCAGTAGGGGCTACCTTCCCTCCGTCTTTGGCTGCTACTCCTTCTTCCTCCAAATTTGTTTGCAATTTTTTTATCACGTGTCCAAAGTTGTGATACTTATACCATCTCGTGTAACTAGAAGCTTGTTTGCTTCCATTCCAATTTCTTAACCCGCAATTCGTGGCTTTATTCCCAAACGAGTCACAAGTAAAACAATATCCATGAAACCATCTTTTATACATGGGGATTGATCTTGATGGACTTGAATTTTTCCTTGCTGATGAGGGACTTGATACAGTTTTCTTTGAAGAGCCTTGTGCTAGTCATTTCCATTACCTTGTGGATTTGAAACCTTATGGTTGTATCCAATTCATGTCTTTCCTGCCTTAATTAGAGGAGAGCATTGTTCATTAATAATCTTGTCTAGAGATTCAAATGCCTTTACCCATTTGATATTCCAATCTGATTGTGATTTTGTTTTCTCATGATCCTCTTTTAGAGTCACAATTTTAGATTCTAGCCTTTCCTTTTATTAGATTTGTTTCATTAAGTCTTCCTCTCTTCTATTGGTTGCTTCTAAATGAGTCTTTAACAAGTTTATCTCCTTGACAACACTCCTTTCTTTAGTTTCCAGTTCTTTATTTGCATTCCCGAGTTTATCAATTTCTCTTAATGTTTTTAATAAATCATCTTCTTCATAATTATTTGATTCACTGGTAAATTGATCTTCAAGAGCCATAAGTATTTTGTAGCTAGTGTTAGAATTTGAGGCTGAATCTACCTGATCATCAGATGTGTCTTCACTGTCTTCATCAAAATAAAAGATTTTCTTTGCAGAGAATTTCTTTTGACATTTTTCTTGGTTACATCCTTTCTTTTTTCTTTCTTGCCATGATTTTATTTATATGGCCATTGAGTTGCATAATGACCTACTCTTCCACAAGAAAAACATTTAAAGGGAAATTTACCTTTGAATTTACCAGTTCCCACTTGCAACTTTCTTACAAAATTCGCCTCTTCTACATCTAATATGTAGATGACATCTTTAGGCTCATCCTTAAATTGTTTTTCTTTACATGAAGCTTTGAAAGTAACTTCTCTAATATCTTATGTATCCCATTTTGTTCTAATCGTGTAAGCTATCAATATTCCATAAAGTTTTTCTAAAGATAGTCGTTTCAAATCCTGTAATTCTTCAATAGTTGAAAATTTTGCATTGAAATTAGGGGTTAGCGATCTCAATATCTTTTCAACAACCATGTAGTGTCCTATCTAGGGTGCTAGACTAGGCTATATTTATTATCGACCAGGGTGCGTAGACTTAGAGGCATGCGTCTAAAGTATATAGACATAAAGGATCGTTATCTAAGTCTAATCTACCTAGTTACAACGCTGTCATTCAATTCATTATCAAACTGAAATGCTATGTATCACTATAAACCAAGATTCAATTCATTTAGCAAACCAAAACGCTGTGTATCACTGTAAACCAATATTTTAGTCCCCTTACAGAGACATCATACATAAAATCCATGTTCAGCAAATACTCAACATTCATTAACAGTCACACAAAATAAAGAGATATGGAAATCGTAAGCATAGAGTTCATGACATTGCTCTACAAGATAACAAGGGATTGAATCCCTTACAGGATATGATTCACGATCTCAGTGATGATCTATTCAAGCGCATTCATAAACATAAAGCATACGCATAACATAAATCAATTTTAATCACTGCGCATATTAATACCCTAACTGTAAATGAAATGAAACAACAGTATACCACGTTACGCAGGGCCCGTCCGCATTCCAGAGGTATACTGGACTGTGATCCAACGATTACCAAATCAACACAACGCAATCGTGACTGTAATGCAAGTCTTTGGTATTAAAATTCAAAACTCTGTTTTCGAAACAATGATAATGATAATCAAAACAACTAACTCAGAACTATGCTTTTACATATGGTTATACAACCCTTGAAAACAAATGTACATTCATGAGCAGGTTGTTGCCGCTTTTACCATATCGCGATTTTTGAAAATGTTTCTATCCTATACTAATTTCAAAAAGGAAACAAACTAAATCAACTTAGGATGCGCGTTGTTGCTGCCTTTGTCGCCAACATGCCATAGTTTGACCTTCGTTGACCGCGCATGTAGGAGGGTTGATTTTGCTATGGGATAGGTGTTCGTCCATGCTTGGACATTCCGCTTTTCATCCCTACCCTTCGCTCTAGCCTAGCTGTCATGCCACATGTCAAACAATAAACCAATTACAGGATGTTGGAACTTCCTGTAGTCATTTTGCCAAAAATTCCTAATTCATTAACATAAAACCCCTAAATTAATTTTAATGCAATTTAATAACTATAAGAGTATTAACTAATCAATTTCCAAGGGATCTGAGAGATAAATGATGAAAAGAGGTAGGAAAATGACATGTTTTGGGAGGGAAAAAGGGGTCATGGAATGGTACCAACAGGTCTTATGTTCTCAAACCTGTGAGAATGACTGCTACGGTCATTTAGCACAGTATAGCTAACAATGCGATTCTTTTGGCCAAAACTCATCAAATCCAAAACATCATAAGTTTCTTTAACAGTCTGGTACATTAAATCCCTTATGACCATTATTGCGAATATCTAATGTGCAAGTAATTAAGGAATTACTCTAGATAACATGACTTTTCTATACTGAAATCTCATGAACAACATCAAAATTAAAATAAAAACATGATAAAAGGATATTTCTTGCTTGAGGTGTATGCTCTGAGAAGATCACTTACTTGTTCGTTGTATATCTCTATTATTTGGACAAAGACATCATACACCATTAAATCTTTCCTCTTTTGAGACACGTCGAAGAGGTCATTGAGTGCTCTATAGTTGATTCCCATCTCCTTTTCAGAAGCACCTGTTGGACTGCGTTGAATTTTAAGAAGTCCATTGCTGCAATAACATCTCATTGAGATGAAATGGACTTGTTTATGTATTGTGCTTTCTTCAAATGATCTCCATGCATTGTATTTTTTATAGGAGACCGTTGGTTCTCTCGCTTTGTAGATACATCAACGTACTCAATAGTCCCTTTCACCTACTTTTTGGTCATTAATTGGACATAAATGTAATTATCTTATCTTATCTCCAGTTACTTCAGATTTATCCACCCTCTCACAAGATCTACCAAATTAAGGCATCTATGAAGGTTACACTCAGACACACGAGTTGTACCTTGCACATGCATAGTCAACACACTGTAAAGAACACTATTAGCAATGTACACCTTCAAAAAAATTACGAAAAATGAAGATGTTTTAGGATATGTTAGATGTTATAAAAACGGTCCTAAGTTCTCAAACCTGTGAGAATGACTATTGCGGTCATTTAGTGCAGTATAGCTAACAATGCGATTCTTTTGGCCAAAATTCATAAAATCCAAAACATTAGAAGTTGCTTTAACAGGGATAAGTATAACATCTGGTACATTAAATCCCTTATGACCATTATTTCAAATATCTAATGTGCAGGTAATTAAGGAATTACTCTAGATAACATGACTTTTTTATACTGAAATCTCATGAACAACATCAAAATTTAAATAAAAACACGGCAAAAGGATATTTTTTGCTTGAGGTGTATTCTCCGAGAACATCCCTCACTTGTTCATTGTATATCTTTATCATTTGGACAAAGACATTACACACCATTAAATATTTCCTCTTTCAAGACAAGTCGAAGAGGTCACTGAGTGCTCTATAGTTGATTCCCATCTCCTTTTCAGAAGCACCTGCTGGACCGTTCCAAATTTTAAGAAGTCCAAAATGTCGGGCTAAGTTGCCTTGAGAAATATCTATTAATTAATCTATTAATTAAGAACCATAAGTTGGTTTCTCATCTAAGCTATTTTTGATATATTTTTGGCAACCACCAAATTTTCTTAGAACAAAGACACTGACCATGGTGTGGGCTTTCCACAGATCTTGTTTGACCATATGCAAAAATGCAGACATTGTAACCATCCATTACAGATCAGATCAATGGTTGATTATCCATGTAAATTTCCTCGGCCATTTCATCGACATAAAAAGTTAGCAATTGTATGAAAATTATGTCAGAAGATGAGGTCAAATGACTCTTTAATCAGTGCCTTGAGTAGCACATGGCCCAAAATTTTTATTAAAATTAATATCCTTTGTACATATTTTCCCATTTTAGATTTATTGACAAGGAGGGATCCATCTTCTCTAATAAATTCCACTGCACTGTGGGCGTTAGATTGACCGCAAAAATTGGGTCGGATTCTGCAATATGTTATGCAAACGAATTCAACCAAGCTCCCATTATGTATGACATCCATAGTACGTGGTTGAGGATGAGTGAAGTAAATAAATTTTAATTTTCAAGCCTTCAAGGATGCATGAATATTTTCTAGAACTTCAGAGCATGAAAAAAAACTAAATAAACACAATCGAACCTTTAGATTGAAATATGTCATCTAATCATTTTTCTTTGTCATCAATGTTTATAACTGATGGGTTTGGCAGACTTTTAGTGTCCCTTATAGGCACAGAAGAAGTTGAGCATTGAAGGAAATTTCTTGTGCTTTGTGGAATCATGGGGGACCTCAAAGGCCTTGCATATTTCCAAGAGCCATTTCCTCCACACCGTTTCCATTCATAATAGTTTTCAGTGCCAATATACAATCAACAATCTTTGTCCGTTTCCATTCATAATAAGCTTTCAGTGCCAATATACAATCAACAATCTTTGTCGTAGAACCCGACTACAAGATTTCCTGAAGAAACAATAATATTACGAGGCAAAACAAAAAACTTGTTAAAATCATAGATGCAAATGCAAGCATCCATACAAATATAAACATGATTGGCATGCTCACCTGCTCTAAATGAAAAGCTTAAAAAGTAGGCAACTTCATCTCTTCAGCAGCTACAAGAAAACTCCTAACGTTCTCAAAATATTGATAAGCAGATCAAGGTCGTCCTTCAGGAGGAAGTGATGAAACATGATTTGCAACGACCTGCTAACCAAACCAAGTCAATTAACAGGGTAGAAAAAAAAGGCTGGATTTCAAGGCAATAACAACTTTCATAAAATCTGCGAAACATTCCAATGGGCAGAAATGGTATCCCACCTTAGGCACTGCACCTGGCTGAACCTTGTTGATAAGATTACATAATATAATCCCATTTCTCAAGCAAAGACAAAACTCCTCCTTAGATGCCTTGCATGGTAGATCTAGAGAACCAACCATGCTCTTTATCCACCCTATAGCTTGAAACCTTATATTAACTGTAAATATCATTCATAGCAAGAAGTGTAGTTAAGGTCAAAACCCTCAAGGTTTCAGTCAAAATAGAACCCATGTTAAACAAGATATATAATCGATATGAAAACCTATGATCAAACCTCCCAAGCCAAAGTGAAAATGCGGGTATATGAAACCCAAATTCAAAATCAGACGTTACTAAAAGTTGATTTGTTCTAGTGACAAGATCCATTCATTTAGATATAGAGATACTGGATTATTCTAGAGAAGTGTTATTCAACTTAGCAAAATAAGATCAGTAATTGTAAGAAATAACGACGAGGGATTGGATGTACTTGCCCACACACACATGAAACCAATAACTTTTGAATGTACTTGCTGGGCATTGAGAGATCTATAGGAGGGAATTTGTAAAATATGTGAAATCAAGTTGCTAGTCAGTGAAAGCATGAAAAAGTTTAGGGTTAACTCTGAACTTTGTAATTAACATCATAGCATCAAAAACAGGGGAAATGAGTTCAAAAATAAAGTCCAGGTCATGATAATTTTTTTTGAAAAAGGAAATATAATACTATCAGTTCACATGCTTCCTCTACTTTCAGTGAAGCCAAACGACCATCACAGAGGCTCTTAGCTTGCAATCCACTACTTTCTGGGCTAGAAACTTGTAAATCCATGGCACTCCTGAACATATTGTTGGTAAATTCCTCATGCCTTCTTTGACTACACGAACTTTTGGGAGGAGGATAGGGAGAAGTGTTGGAAACCAATGGGGGAGGGACCCTGCTAGGAGTAGAATATGGTTCCAAAGACAAATTTTCCTCTTATTCGATGAATCTCAATAAAAAAACGAAAAACCGCAACTGTAAAACAATGGGGAGGTTTGGACCTGAATGCGAACTCAACCAGTGTTGTTCAGAAAGTGGGTATGCACCATTTACTACTGATAAAACAATTGATCAATCAATCGAATTTAACAAGGCCTTGAAGTCTCCTTCTCAAGAATAAATTTCAAAATAGACAATGCTTTAGGTAACTTGCTTTCATTCGCTTAACGTCAGGCTTGGAGATAGGCGTCCAAGGCATGGGGCTATCCTCTAATGGGCTCAAAGGAGAGTCCCATTTCCCATAACAGAGAGTTTTCTTTACTGAAACATGTTCACTACTTCCTGAGTCACTCACGGTTTGGGATTTGAAATCCTGAGCAATTTCTATAGCAACAAAAACACGTTTCTTATTTGGAATTATTGGGTCCCTCTGAGTGAAAAGAATGAAGAACCTTAGGGCCAAGATGATAAGGACAATTACAGTTCCAGCTAATGCCAAGTGAATTTGGCTTCTTGAGATTTGAAACTTTTTCCCAATTTCCTGGAACTCTTCAAACACCCTACACTTGTAAACAAAGAGCGCTTGGTGGACAAGAGGAGAAAATGGCTGACTGCAACTGAGGTAGAGGTCATGAAAACAACCACGATGGAGAGCTTAATGCATTCACCATGTAGAGATTTCTCGTCTCCATCCCCTACGAGGTGCTGCTTATTTGCCTTCTTCAGGCAAGGCCCTAAGGCGGCCTGAAGATTCGAACTGCAGACCTCGCCCTGACGTGTTTTAAAATCTTCAGAAATGTAGCTACTAGGACGCTCTGATACTGCCAGTGCATTGTTGTATGCACTGAGATTTTTAGCCATTGCGTGGATATGTTCACTGTGATAGGGTGGGCTCGAGATGGTCCCTTCGGTGTTAAGCACTCAACATGTTAGTTTTACTTTTCCAGATCACGACATGGGATTTGTAAACCCCAACTTGTAGTCGTGACTTGCAACAGAGCCCGTGTTTTGTTCCAAATTTGCGAGCAAGGTGTCGAGAGTATGCATGAAGGGATCGCCGATTTGGAATTGGCAGTAAAGAACTCATGTTCAATGCCATAAAATCCACGAAGCATTGAAACGGATTGTCCTGGAACTCTGACGTAAAAGACTCCGGCATAAAACTGGTGTGCATAGATGTCAAGTGGGAGCAGAAAGGTGACGTAAAATCTGTGCACAGATGTCAGACCTACATGATAAGTGTAGACAAAAACAAAAAATCGACTGATTCAAAAGAAGGCTTATCAGCCTAAAAATCTCCCTTGCACAACCATATTAAAATATAAATGAAATAAAGAAATTTACACTTTCAACATATTATAAAAAAATATTTTTTCATTTTACATATATTTTAAAATATATTATAAAATAATTCCATGTAAAATTGTTTTTTTTTAATTATCATTTCTCTTTCATATAAATATCTTCCACTTTCATAACACACTCTTATCCAATTAAAAAATAAACAAAATTATATGTACATGCATAGCCATCACGATGGGACACTCATAAATTGCTTCTTGAAGTTTTTATATTTTAAGGTGGAGGATCAAGTTTGATAGATTTTCATCATCCAAGATAGAAGATGAAGTTTCATTGATTTTAATGAGGTAAAAAATGAGATTTAATATTTTAAGGTGGAGGATCAAGTTTGATAGATTTTCTCATCCAAGATAGAAGATGAAGTTTCATTGATTTTAATGAGGTAAAAAATGAGATTTATAATTTCTTAATATAAAGAGGAAAAATGAAATTTGAATATTATATTTTTTATATATTAAAAAAAAGTTTTTATTAATATATTAGAAAAAGTGTTAATTTGATTTATAGATAGTTTTTTTCTTGGAATTTCGTGATATAATTTTAATCAAGATTATGATTTTTTGTGTTTGAAATATTTTTCTGAATGCATAAATAGATTTAATGATTGTGATTTTTTGTTATTTAAAATACTTTTTTGAATGCATAAATAAATTCAACACCTTTAAAAACTTTTAGGGAACTCAAATTCTACATATTAAACAATCTAAACTCGAATTTTTAAAAGCTCTCAAATAATTTGATTAAATTTAAATAAGTGTTTCATAGTAAACCCTATTTACTCATACTCCCACTCCTATTTGAAAATAAGTGTGTGCTTTTTTATGTAGGCAAACCTTATTCACAATACATATCTCTAATAACTGTTACATAGTCTTGCTAATCTATTAGATGATAATAAATAAATAAATTTTATTTATTTTATTTTATAAAATTGTACCATTGAATGATTACATAGAATGATTTTTTTTTAAGTTGTGTAGATTAATTTAAAAAATAAAACAATAAATTACTATAATTAGAATTAGTGGTGTCATGATAAAGACCCTGTAACATCCCTAAAATAACTGAGTGTAAAATTAATCAGTTGAGTAATAGTAATTTGAAAACTTACGAATCAGTTGCAAACTGATTCTTGATATTTAGGAAACTGAGTGAGGGGAAATAAAGATGGATACGGATAGACGGGGAACTCTACGTGAGAATGATGCCATAATCCTCCGCATCTCGTCTCCCTCCTAGTTACCCTACTTCCATTGATTCGGTATGCTTATCGGCTCACCTGAAATGATGGCGGGAGCATGCTTGTAACGAGACTGGGCTTTGCTGCTAAATAAAGCACAGAGGGAATATCCGCGAAAGTCGATTTGTGAGGTGGATTTACAGGTTTTGCGTTGGAGCCAACGTCCAGTTTGTGATTATAGAGAGCTAGCAACTCTTTGGAGATTATTATTTAACTGCTATGATGTATAGACCGCTAGACGAGAGATAGAAGCACGAGGCAGTGTCTCTGGCGGGTTCGGCTTCCAGAACAAAAGTGATAGAGACAAGGAGACTGCCATGAAAAGATAAGTAACTTGCTTGCCTTCTTGAAGAAAAATATAGGTATGTTTTATTTGGGTATCTTCTTGAAGGATTTCTTACCAAATATAGATAAAATATGCATAATAGTATGCAAAGAAGAATGTGAAAAATGAGTGGACTTAAAAGCTAAGAAAATATGTTAGTGCATGTAGTAAAAGATTGAATATTTTATATGTTTTATTGGTAGAGAAAGTATTTGAATGCATGCAGTAAAAGAATGATTACTTTATATGTTTTCTTGGTAAAGAAAATATATGTTTTCTTGGTAAAGAGAATATGTTAATGCATGCAATTAAAGATTGAATATTTTATAGGTTTTCTTGGTAAAGAAAATATGTTAATGCATGCAACGAAAGATTGATTATTTTATATGTTTTCTTGGTAAAGAAAATAGTTAGTTCCTCTTAGAAAGACTACATGTGAGTCTTGTGTGTGAAATGCTTGTCTCTTGTCATTTTCTTGGAATAAAATCCTTGTTAAATATAGCCAAAATATCTTCTTGAGGAAAGATGGAGAGGCATATAAACTTCCTGAGGACATAGGGTGCAAAAGTGGCCAAGTTTTCTTTGAAATAAAATATGTATTTTTATTTAATAAAAGTTTCTTGAAAAAGATATATATGCTAATTGCATTATGATTCTAGCTAGTTTCTAAGTTTCTAGTGAAATAATTATGCATTGCATGCATGATAGAAATAGCTAAAGATGTGCTTCTAGGCACATAGATATTCATTTCTAACTTTCTTGAAGAAAGAGCATATTATATATATACATAAATATAGTTTCATTTTAGAAAAGTGTGCATACTTCATGTATGAAGTGATGGTTTTTATGAGAAGATCTCTTGAAACAAAAATAGAGTTTCCTATTTTTGAAAGACATATGAATAGTGTTCATATCATATCAAGGATCCATACTTGTTTCATAAAAAGACTATGTGTATTGAAGTAAAAGTAATTGTGTTAGGAAAAACACATGTTGCATGCACATAAGGGTAGTTGTTGTGACATTGGAAATATGATTTTGGGTGTACATAGAGAAAGTATTAATTTAACTTTCTTGGAAATATTAATCTCTTGAAAAGATTGTCTTATTAGATGAGATTGTGTTGGTTTCTTGATTTTAGTGCATAAAAGGTTAAGTTAACCATGTTATTGTTTCTTGAATTTTTATGCATAAAGATGGTATCTATAATAATTTCTTGAAATGTTGGGTTGTGTTATATTCTTTCCACATAGTTAACAGGGGGTATGAGGGGTACCCGTAACCCCACTTTATGGGGTCCGGGGCAGCGCCCCTGAAGAATTTTTGTTTTTGGGACCCTATGTTAGGTTGGGGCAGACCCACCTATGGTTTTGTGCATGATTTTCACACATGTTTTTTGGACGCGATGGTTTTCGGTCCATGGTTTTGGATGTGATGGTATTCGGTCCATGGTATTGGATGCTTTGGCATGTATAAATATGTATTGTAACATTGAAAGGAATATAATGAAAAATCAAGCTGGTAGCCCCAGTTTTGGGATCCAGGGGAAATCTCTGTGCATATGTGTTTTTATGTGTTATGCTCTCGCATTGTTTATTTTTTCTGTGATCTAGAATTCGTATGCAGGTAATTTCTTTACGGGGTTAAAACCTACATTTGGTATCAGAGTTGTTTTGGCTTCAAGGGGGACGCCTTTGTTGCTGAGGGGTTTCGCTCGGGCCTGTGGTAGACCCTGTTCAGTGGGAGATCTGCGAGATCGATTCTGGTGGTGAAGAAGATGGCGAGCAGCGGAAAGATAGAGATTGAGAAGTTCAATGGTCAGAGTTTTGAGTTGTGGAAACTCAAGATGGAGGATCTGTTGGTGGATAAAGATCAGTGGATCGCGGTAGATCGGGTACTAAACCAACGGGAGTGACCGATGAAGAATGGAAGAAGTTGGATCGAAAGGCAAAGAGCACAATACGATTGTGTGTGTCAGATTCAGTATTGTTGAATGTATTAGGGGAAGCTACGGCGAAAGGGCTTTGTGGGACAAGTTAGGTACTTTGTACCAATCTTAAGTCTATGGTGAAAATAAATTGTTCCTGCGGAAAAAAGCTGTATACCTGAGGATCAAAGATGGAGACTCGGTGATAGAGCATCTGAATGCATTTAATACTGTGGTAAGTCAGTTATTATCTGTTGATATTAAAATTTCAAATGAAGATAAGTGCATCAGTTTGTTGTGTTCTCTACCAGATTCGTGGGATAGTCTGGTTATTGCAATAGTAGCAATGCAACTGCTTTGCAGTTTGATGAAATAGTCTCAGCCTTGCTGATGGAGGAGATGAGACGGAAAAATATGGACAACCAGAATGGTGATGCCTTGTCTGTACGAGGACGGTCCCAGAACAGAAACAAAAATAAGTCATCGAGTGGGAGATCTAAATCTAGAGGGAGATCTAAATCTCCAGGAAAACTTACAAAGGTGGTGTGCTGGAAATGCGGAAAGGAAGGGCACTTCAGAAGGGAGTGTAAATATAAAGCTCCTGATAAAGGAAAGGGATCTGATGATGCTCCTTCTGCAGAGGCGAAAACCACCTCAGATGAAGGTGGGGATGTGGTGTACTTGGCTTCTTCAAGTACACATGTAGATCATGAGGCATGGTTGATTGAC
Source organism: Pinus taeda (assembly GCA_000404065.3). Lineage (NCBI taxonomy): Eukaryota > Viridiplantae > Streptophyta > Pinopsida > Pinales > Pinaceae > Pinus > Pinus taeda. The sequence goes on along the minus strand of APFE031287673.1, from coordinate 21,913 downwards.
TCAGGTGCATCCTTTCACTTCACTCCCCATAGAGAGTGGTTCTGCGAGTATGAGAAATATGATGGTGGTGATGTCTTTTTAGGAGATGATAGGAAGGCTAGAATCATTGGTCGCGGAAAAGTAAAGTTGAAGTTGCAAGGTGGAAGGGTTAGAACCCTTCCGGGTGTTCTGCATATTCCTGCGTTGGCCAGAAATCTGATTTCTGTAAGCAACTTGGATGATGCAGTGTAAAGACAGTGTTCGAGAAGGATACCTGCAAGATGGTTTGAGGAGCATTGGTATTGATGCAGGGAGTTCGGATTGGAACTCTGTACAAGCTGCAAGGTAGCACTGTTGTTGACGGGTGCAATAGTTCTATGGTTCCTGAAAATGGACTAGAAAATCTAGTGGTCTTCTGGAGAGAAGACCATGTTGTGGCATCAAAGGCTTGGTCATATTGGAGAGAAGGGCCTTCGAATACTTCATGGTAAAGGTATGGTAGAAGGTATGAGTAATAGCTCTCTGGATTTTGATTTCTGTGAAAATTGTGTATATGGGAAGCAGAATCGGGTAGTTTCCCCTCTGGTGGTAAGAGGACGAAACAAATATTAGAGCTCGTGCACAGTGATGTGTTTGGACCTATGAAAGTTCCATCACTGGGTAAGTCTGTGTACTATGTATCATTTATAGATGACTTCTCAAGGAATACATGGATATATTTCCTTAAGAAGAATCTGAAGTCTTTGACAGGTTTAAAGAATTTAAGGCTCTGGTGGAAAATCAGACAGAGAAGAAGATAAAGGTGCTGAGGACAGATAATGGTGGAGAATTTTGCAGCAAGGAATTTGAAGATTTCTGTAAGAAGTGTGGTAT
>APFE031287673.1:0-21051 GCA_000404065.3 Pinus taeda | reverse complement strand
ATATTTATGATGCTATTTCACCTATCTTTACTTTTTATATAAATAGGATTATATATTATTAAATCTTAGTACTATAAAATAAAAAAAATAATTATAGAAAAAAATAAAATAAAAAATAAATGTTACATTTAGTAATTTAGTCTTGACCTGGACCTTGAAGTCTAAATTAGTTGTTAGGTAGCCGTTAGTGTTGGGTAGCCGTTAGAGTCTCTGCTCAGTCTATTTAACATGCTAAGCCAGATTTGTGTCTTCAACTCGTCCTGATGATGAACCACACTAGTTGGTGGACCTTGAAGTCTAAATTAGTTGTTAGGTAGCCGTTAGTGTTGGGTAGCCGTTAGAGTCTCTGCTCAGTCTATTTAACATGCTAAGCCAGATTTGTGTCTTCAACTCGTCCTGATGATGAACCACACTAGTTGGTTCGAAACGCGTCGACAAAGATCTGTCCTATGTGATTTACGCCAAAACTCTTCTTATAAACATTTCACTTGTAAAATTCCGACCCTACCTACCACCCATAGGTAACTTATACTTTAACCGTCCGCGGAGATCCAGGGATGTTTTAGAATATCTTAAAAAAAATTGACTTGAGTAAAAAAATCACCTCTCATTAGTAATTCGTTGACTGAAGTGTCCGTATCCTGCTGAGAAGTACCCTTCAAAATAAAGGAGGCAACGAGAATCCAGCCAAATGTACTTCACGTCGTAATGAAGCTTAATGCTTAGTGTAACACGCCAGTAAATAGTCTGGGAGGATTTCTCCGCCAAATTTAGCAAAATAAAAACCAGGAGACGATCTCGGTGGTACGGATATTTACCTTCTCGTCTGCTGCCTAAATTCCCCTCTCCGTGAAAACTCTATTACGGGACGAAGAATTGCTCGTGACTCGTCAAAAGCCGCCGTTAGGAATATTTTTAGCGCAGGCAGCGGTTCACAAAGGACTTCTACCTGACATGATCGAAGAATATTCATCAACTGACGGATTTCGATTCTAGGGTCTCTCGACGAGGAGAGACCAGGGATGGAGTTCACAGGAGAGGAGCAGCAGTGGGATGAAGTACTTATGAGCGAGGACCTGCAACTCAATGGCCTCCACGTGACCGTGACTCTGTTCCGCGGAGGGCTAATCCGCTGGACTGGAGCCACTTCCGGAAGCCTGATTATAGAGAATGATCTCTTAGGGTTTAGCAGAGAAGGTTCGAGCATTAGGCTGCATTGTTTTACGAAGCGGGAGGCCGATGGCTGGTGCGGTGTGAGCTCCGGAAACAGGGTGCTTAAGGACGTGTGTTTGTGCCCGAAGAACCAAGAGAATTTTAGTAATTGGTGCGCAAGTATACAGACATGCCTGGACGCTTTAGGCAAGGCCCTGTAATGTAACTTCGCGATAATTAGATTTGATTTCGTTGTTGCATTTTAAAATTTGTTTTTTCAGAAGAAGAAAAGCGCAATATTTTATATTGAGTTAATATAAATACTTGATGTTACATATAGCTGGTTCATTGATCAGCTGCCCGTGGGCACAGATTCATCATAAATCCATATATAAATCAGCAATAATAGACAGAACATGTAAAATTGTGGGAATATCTGTGAGGTGTGTAGAAAAAACAAAAATAGCATATATGTAGGGAAACATAACTAGCATGTGCAATGTGTTTAGGAAGACTAGCAGATTCGAGGATCTGTATGAGACAGACAAATTCAATTGTCTATGTGTCTATAGACCGAGGTCCATGTGGCAACGATGCTATCCAGGATGGATATAAGAGGCGCCTTTGAATCGTTGAAAATCTTGGAATTCCACCATTTCTAGGAGGACCAGAAAAAGATTAAGATGAGATAACGCTGAAGGATTCTTTGTCTGCTCCACCAATTAAACGCTGCGTAGGAAGAGTCAAAAACAGTGAGAGGGAAAACAAAAGTATTTACCAATACATACCAGATTTGAGATTTGCCGGATAGAAGGACATTGAAAAAACATGTGGAAATTTGTTTCCTCATCAGCTTCACACATCAAACACCTGCTAGGACCGTGCCAACATCTTTTCCTTAAATTGTCCCGTGTGAGGTTCTTATTGTAGAATACCAGCCACGCAAAGTAAATATATTTCAAAGGACATCCCGCCTTCCAGAAAACCACCGGAAATATATCACCGGAAATGTATCACGAGAAAAAAGAATCTTGGAAAGAATCATGTCTGTGTATATGTTGCAGACCCGCACAGGGGTCAGGGCATCGAGACAGACCATATGAGGTAATCAGCAGTCCCATTTCGATGAAGCCCACTCATACAGAAAAATTCTGTGAGTGATTTCCACATGCCGCCCAGTTCGTCCGGCAAACAGAGGGCATTTGCGTCCTTCCTTCCATATAGGAGTAGAACCATGCCAAGATACAATAAGTTTATTCCATGTGAAATATGAAAGAATGTTAAAAGGTTTTCAGGGATGATAATATCTTTATGTTCGCACAAAATAGGATCAATGCCAATTAATATTTTATTACCTGAGAATATCCTCTATTTCAGTCACATCAAGAAATGTTGTTCAATCTTCCGTAAACTGTACCAAATAGCAGATCCCTGTCTAGTCTCAATTGACCCTGTTCTGTACCAGAATTTCAGACTTTTCCTTTTCATAGTCTCATAGTCTCAATTGACCCTGCTCTGTATCAAAATTTCAAATTTTTCCTTTTCATATATTTCAGCTTGATAATATTGCTCCATGGTCCATCTCCATATATACCTCGCCATAATGATCTGCATAGGAAAGCTCGGCCAAATATTCTTAAATCCTTAAGACCCCAACCTCCGTGTTGCTTTGGAATAGAAATGGCATCCATCTTGTCTTTGATTCATTTTAGGTGTATATATACACGGAATACCGGCCTTTTGTTTCGAGAAATAAATAGAAACCAAAGTTTCAGATCTTACACTCTGTTGAAGACGAAAACTTTAATTTTCTTGTCATAGAAGTGAAATCAAATTTTCTTTTCTTCCAAAAATAAATTTGGGAACTATAAGGGAAAGGGGATAATTTTTTTTAACATTCCACCTAAATTTTTTAACATGCCGGAGTTTGTGGAGAAGCTTTATTTTATTTAAGTGGAAGTTAGAAGCGGAAGCTATAATTGGTATAATCTGCTCAGAATTTTTTTCAGAAAATCTTTCAAATTAAAGATGGAAGTACGCTGATGTCCCCAAACGAGAGCTAGAAAATTCAAGGGAGTTGAAACTTATTGGTTGAGAATTAAATAGAAGTCAAAGCTTTAATATCTTACAATCTCTTGATGAAAAAAATCATTTCATTTGAATAAAGTTTAAACTTTGAGATTTTTTATTATTATTAATTATTCATCTATGAACGTGTTACAGACTATCGAGAAACTTGAAAAACCATTTAACAAAAAAAATTAAAGATCGAGGATGAGCTGAAATCAGAAACCTGAGCTAGGAAACTCAAGCCAGTTGAAGTCTGTGTTTCACTTTATAGGCCTTTTATTTGTTGATGTCGTGTTGCAGAGCGGCCGAAAAGATTCTTAGTGCTCCTGAATCCTTTTGGAGGGAAGAAAAATGCGAGAAGGATACTTCAAGAACATGTGAAGCCGCTGCTCGATCTGGCCAAAGTCACCATTACTTTACAAGGTACTTGAACTTGTTTGTTTTTTGGACCAGCAGCTCGTTTAATTTTTTTTTTCCACTGTTTAAAAGATTGTGAGGGAGTGAAGGTTTAAAATTTCCACGAAATTCTGATCTGCTGTTATGAACAATTTGAAATAGAAATTTCTTTTCACACAAACTCAGAATTTCTCTACTCTAATTGCAGCAGAATAGAACAGAAATAATTGCACACATTCACACAATAGAACACACAAAATTTCTTGGGAACCCAAGCCAGGAAAACTCTCGCTTGCTTGAGAATTTTATTGAAGAAAATTTGAGAAATAGATCTCTTACAACACACTTGCTTCACTAGAGAATACAGTGAACTCTCAGCCTTACACCAGGCAAGAAACAACTTGGCAAGAATACTGATATTTTCTCCCAAACCTGTGCCAGCTCGAAATCCTTGCGCTATTTCTCCTAAAAACCCACACAAATCAGCGCCTATTAAATAGGGGTATTTCCTATTTCTATGCACAATTCCTTGGGAATTGCCTCACTCTCCAATAACTGGCACAAGAACCCCTCGCTCTCTTCACAGGCTCGTGCTCAACACAAAACAATGATGACGCAATTGTGTGCCTTCAATCTCCTTAAAAGCAATTCGATTTGGCTATTGTTAGTGAGTTTTCTAAATTAGGAGTTGAACTGGAGCTTTTATAGGTAACAAAAGTCAACACAAGTTGTTAACGGGATCCTCCTAAAATTTAGGAGGCTAACTCCACTTAAGTTTTCAATTCCCAATTTAACTCACACTAGAGGACAGATAACTCATCCTCCACAAACTCACACTAGTCAAACTGCGTCTTGAACTCATCCTCATCACTGGAACTCGTACATGACTAAGAAGATCTCCAAATCGATTCCTTGAATTAAGGCACAAATCAAGGAATCCATTGCTATGCTACTTTTCAACACTCCCTCTTAGCCAAGAAGGGATTTTGTCCAACTCCCAACTTATCTCTGCGTTGAACAAAATGCCTTGGTCAAGATGTTTGCTGTTTTCTCCCTTGTTGGAATGTATGGTAGCTTGACTATCCCCTTCTGCACACAATCTCTAAGATGGTGATATCAGATCTCGATATGCTTTAAAAAATGATGAAACACTGGATTCTCAGAGAGCTTAATGCAATTCTGATTATCACTTTGTATCATGGTAGGCTCCATCCCTTGGCTGAAAAGTCCCACAAGTAACTTCCTCATCCAAATAGCTTCTCAAGTTGCCTGACTAGCAACCATATACTCAGCCTCTGCTGAACTGAGTGCAACTGATCTCTGCTTCTTGCTATACCAAACTGCTGCTCAGGGCTGACCCAATGCTAAAGATGCCACTTGAAGTGCTCTTCCTATCTGTGGAGCTCCTTGCTCAATCTGCATCTGTGAAGCCCTCAAGCCTCACTCCATCAACCTGTCTGTACCACAATCTATACTCCACTGTGCTTTTTAGATATCTCAACACATGCTTTGCAGCGACCCAATGCACTCTAGTCGGTTCCACCATGAATTGACTTAGCTAGTTGACTGCAAAACAAGTATTAGGTCATGTGTTGACCAAGTAAATCAACGACCCAATGAGCTGCCTGTATATCCACTTGCTCTCCTCTGCCAGCATCCACCTTCCTCCAGTTTGTGACTAGAGGTGTGGCCATGGGCCTACAATCCTGCATATGAAATGTCTAGAGAATATTTGTTGTGTACTTTCCCTGTCCCACGAAGATCTCACCATCAACCTACCAAACCTCCAAGCCAAGGAAAAAGTGCATAAGCCCCATATCCTTCATCTCAAACTCCCTTGCACGGTCCTCCTTGCAATCCTGGATCAAGCTATCATCTCTAGTCAATATAAGGTCGTTGACATAGAGAACTAGAATGAGTGGAAGCCCTCCAACCATGATATAGTTCAGGTTGGGATCCACCTCACTCTTAGTGAAGCCCAATCCTCGAAGGTAGCTGTCAATCCGAGTGTACTATTCTCTCGGAGCTTGCTTGAGCACATTGTGAAAATTCCTTGAAATGCAGCCATTGGAAATTATTCTTCTAATTGGTTAATTATTAAGCAGTTTATTTGCTACGGCAAACAACGAATAATTCAGACTGCAATTCTTCACAAATAAAAATACGTTGCGGAAATAAAATATGCGGAATTGAGAAAATATAGATTAATCACACATACAAATTGACACCGTTATTTTGGATAATTGTCCTTAGAAAACCCCAATGTGGGAAAACCAATGCGACAGTTGAGGGTTTTATTATTATGCAATAGTAGAAATTCTGAGTACAATAATTCGGATGCTTAATCTAACAATCTAATCTGAGATAAACACTGACAAAAATATCTGAGGGAATTTACCCTCCTCCACAAGCAATTCCGACTTGATCTGTCCCAACAATCAGCTCCAACTCTGCTCTGCGTCAAATTTTGCGTAGGCCCTAGGCAGGCTGAATTTTGCACTGCCTAGAACTACATGTGTGTGCCCGGATTTGACTGCCTCTACCTCTGAGATAAATTCACTAACCCTCTGGAAGAAATTCCCGACGCTCATCAATTGAATCAACCTCTTGCTAGGCTGAATCGAACTACCCTCTTGAGGCTCTGTGCAGCCCCTGCGCAACCTCCTGGAGAAATAATACGACCTCCTCTCTTGACTTTGCCGGAACTGGAAACTTCTCTGGAAATTTGCTACTCTGCCCCTCTGCCACCTGCTACTTGATCACTGGCTTGCTCTCACTGCTGAATCACCTGCTACTGGAAAATCAAACTGCCATGATCACTGAGTATTTGCACTGGTGTATTCTCCATCTACCCCATTGACCTCCTCTTGTAATCTCTAGTTGAGACTTCAACGACCATGATTAAGTCCTAATTAATGACTGAGATCATCTCTAAGTCGATCCATGTGAGTTTCTAGAGAATTCTCACCTTTCTCAATTAATTCCTATTAATTAATCGATTTCCCTAAGTTAGACTTACGCATTTTTTAATTATCGATTAATTAAATTAATTGAGTTGTATCTAGGTGGAATTTCCAAAAAACGATTTCTGGGTTGTGGAGAACTCGTGTGTTTTAGCCTGGAGAACTCATGTGTTTTAGCCTGTCCACAAAGTTTGAGACTAGAACACCATCTGATGCTACAAAAACTAACACTCCCTCTTAGCGAGGAAGGTGTTCTTGTACTGCACTGCTACAAAACCATGTCTCTGCATCATCCTCCCATACACGCTGTTGATGTCTGACAATTGTTCCTACTTGCCACTGCCCATCAACCACTGCGCTAACTCTGATTCATATGCTACTGGCTGTAGTTGAACCATGCTGGATTTGTGTTGCTGTTGACATTGCACTATATAACCTGTATTGCTGCCAACTCTGCATTTGCACTGCAACCCAACTAACACTCCCTCTCACTATTACTACTATTGCAACTACTGCAACAAAGAAGTATCCAGAAATTTGAATCAACTGTGTCTCTGTGCTGCAACTGTCTCCTGAGTCTCTGACTGCTACTAGCCTTTGCACTGTCTACTGGGAAATTTGTGCTGCTATTGACTCTGCATTGTGCCTCCTGCACTGCTAACAACACTGCTCTTCGCCCCTCAACATCTGACTACAACTAATCTACAATTGTCACTTTGGAACTGACTCCATGGATTGACATTGATCCTCCTGCTACTGAATACTGTGGGCCCCTGTAGCAAAGGTATGGTCCTGTTGCAACAATCTGGAGCTGATCTCCTTGTCCCATCTGCGCTAGACCTCGCCCGGATCTCTGCAACTATGGGACTAAAGCTCTACATTGCCTCACTTCTCTGCTGGAGGTATAGCTGCATACATGGCGAAATCTTCCTCTAGGATAGAGGAAAGATTATTGATCTCTGCCAAATGCATAAGTTTTGTAGGTGGAGGCGACTCTCTTACAACTACAAGTTCATCTCGGATATCCTGAATTCTGGTGAGATAGGGGTGATGCCTTCACCTGAAGCATTCGAATATTCCTTCTTTTCCTTCAGGAACATCTTGCGTTGCTCGGAAGGATTTTGATATAGTATGGCAATAACATCCCAAATTTCGTCGACCGTATCCTTGGCTGCAATGTGTGAGACTATATGATCTCGAACTCCATCGAGAATCAACCGCTTCACCTTGGCCATCTTCTTATTGTAATTCACTAGTTGATCTGTATCTATAGGTACGACTCAACTCGTTTTGCGTGCGTCTTCAGACCATACTCGTCTAGTAGGAATGCCATCCTGGCCTTCCAGATACAGTAGTTTGATGCAACCTCTAATCTGTCCTAATCTCGGAGTCCAGCTGAAGCCATCACTATAAAAACTCAACTTGGGATGAAATTCTCCCTCTTTCACCTGCTCGGCTACTAGCGCTGCTACTCACACTCCTTCCTGGAGTGAGAAAATTTGCTTGCTGCTACTGCCTACTGCAACTGGAAATTTTGGATTTTTAAAACTAGAAACCCTCTGGGAGAAACTCCCTCTGTGTGTGCAATTTCTCTTCCTCTTCCACTCGAATTTGCTTAACGATTCTGCTGCGTTGCTCTCTAGAATTACTTTCCTGTTCTATCTCTGCCTACCAGAGCTCTGCTCTGCTACTTGCCCTGCCTGGATAAGCCCTGCGCAGACCTTATGTTGCTCTCTTTGGACAACGAATTTCTCCTTCTTCGTCTTTGCGCTACTAATCCGATCAAAATTGCTCTGATACCATGTGAAAATTCCTTGAAATACAAGAAATTATGCTGCTGCCCTCTTTGGACAACGAATTTCTCCTTCGTCTTTGAGCTATTGATCCGATCAAAATTGCTCTGATACCATGTGAAAATTTCTTGAAATACAACAACTGGATATTATTCTTCTAACTGGTTAATTATTAAGCAATTTATTTGCTATGGCATACAATGAATAATTCACACTGCAATTCTTTACAAATAAAATTACGTTGCGGAAATAAAATATGTGGAATTAAGAAAATATAGAGTAATCACACACACAAATTGACACCGTTATTTTTGGACAATTGCCCTCGGAAAAACCCAATGTGGGAAAACCAATGCAGCAAATGAGGGTTTTATTATTAAGCAACAACAGAAATTTTGAGTACAATAATTTGGATGCTTAATCTAGCAATCTAATCTGAAAGAAATACTAAGAAAAATATCTACGGAAATTTACCCTCCTCCACAAGAAATCCCGGCTTGATCTGACCCCACAATCAGCTCCAACTCTGCTCTGCATGAACCTCTGCGCAGACTCAATTTCGCACTACTTGGAACTGCCTTTGTGTGCCTAGATTTGACTGCCTCTGCCTCTGAGATAATATCGTTGGCCCTTTGGAATAAATTCCCGACACTCAGCAACTAAATCGACCTCCTGCTAGGCTGAATTGCACTGCTCTTTTGAGGCTCTGTGCAGCCCCTGCACAACCTCCTAGAGAAATAATATGACCTCCTCTTTTGACTCTTCCGGAACTGGAAACTCCTTTGGAAATTTGCTACTTGCCCCCTCCGCCACCTACTACTTGATCACTGGCTCGATCTCATTACTGAATCACCTGCTACTGGAAAATCAAACTGCCTTGATCACTAAGTATCTGCGTTGGTGCTCCACTCTCTCCGGCTACCCTAAACCTGCTCGGCTCTAGCTCACAGGCCTCTCCCACCTTCGACTCTCACCTTGCCTTGTCTCTGCATCCTTCCATGCCATTGAATGCGCCTTCTTACTCTTTCACTCCGGCTGGCCCTTCAAACCCTACACACCCCGCACAATCTTTTGCCCATCTTGGATCCAACAGCGTAAACCCCAACTCACCGATTCGATCTGCATGTTTTAGCTTGCCCATCCCAAACCCTAGACCCGCATTGTCTACTCCTCACAGCACCTCGGGAGCGTGCAGAAGTTTACTAAGGGAGCACCCCACAGGGCGGCGCACGGACAAGCCCAAAAAGGGCAGGTGCCTCAGAGCAGTGGACTCAGATATAAACCTGACTTTCGGTGAAGACGTACCAATGGGCGACGCGGTTGACACAGCGAGGAAGGTTCTTGTTGGGCAAGTACCCGGCAGGAGCTATTCGGTGGAGCACCTCCGACAATGGACCATGGAAGTATGGGGCTCTCTGTTGAAGGAACTCCCTGTTATTAGGGTTTTGGCTCGAGGTTGGTTTGCCCTCCGTTTTCACATGGAGGAGTACACGGACTGGATTCTCTCCCGCTACTGGCATATTGAGTTAGCTCCTGTGCTACTCAAGAGATGGGATCCCCTATTTGATCCGGAACGCGAATAGTTAGGAGCAGGACCAATTTGGGTTAGACTACCAGGGTTACCCATGCAGCTTTGGATCCCCCAGGTATTCAAACGTATTGGCGATGCATTGGGGACTTACCTTGAGCACGACTAGTCCTATGAGAAAACCGGAATCATGAACATGGCAAGGATTCTAGTCCACCTTGATACCAGGAAGGGACTTGAAGAGAAAATCACATTACACAGGCGACATTTCTCTCGTAGACAGCTCCTTGACTATGAAGGAGTCCCTTTCCTTTGTAGAAGGTGCCACAAGGTGGGTCACTTGTACAAGGATTGTTCGCTACTTTCATTGCCGACATCAGAGACCTTTCAAGGGGTAAAACATCATCTCTCGGAAGAGCGGAACACGAGTGACCAGCAACAAGGAATTGCCCCACCAGAGGCTGCAGCAGGGGTGACCCAAAAGGCAAAGAATCTGCGGAAGACTCCTCCCTCACCAGCTTGTACTCGCTCCAAATCAGCTGTGGGATCGGCTCCCCCTCCGGGTAATGAATCTATTCCCATAACCTCTGTGTTTCTTTCAGATGTTATGTTTACTTCAATGCATATACTTGTGACCCCCCCTGCCACCTCCCATTGCCCTATCCGCACCATCACTTGCGCCATCATACTCCCCCCTCCCCAACCCACATTCTCTATTACACCTACATCACTCCAGGGTAATTCTACCCCCCCATATACCTCCTCCCCCTCTAGGATGGGGTGACATCCCTATAATCTCAAATCCAGACCTCTGCACATTTCTCCCCAACTTGGATTGGGCTCATCCTCTTCAAACACTCACCCAAAGCCCACCAGAGGACGCCCATCCAAGATCAAAAAAGCCATCAGAAAAGCGGTGGCTGATGTAGCGTGGGGTCGTCAATCCACCACTGAAAGGGCACTTAGAGCATCCGAGCTCTCTATCCCTGTTCCCCCATGATCTGGCTATCCTACAGCTGCAGGGGACTAGCCAACCCCAATAGGAGATTGGCTCTGAAACGACTATTACACAACTCCAACTGTGACATCCTACTACTCCAGGAAATTCTTGGTTCATCTGACTTCATATCCAAAACCCTTCACTCCATCCTTCCGGGTTGGTATTTCCACGGATTGGATGCAGTTGGTAGATCGGGGGGTCTCGCCATGGGAATCAACCCTAGAACAGGTAAGCATATCTCATCCTGGGGTGGAATAGGATTCATTGGCATGGATATTTTTGCGAGTGAGCTAGGGATCCAGTTAAAGGTAATTAACATATATGCTCCTAATCAGAACAGACTTGATTTTTGGCACACCATGCTAGACCACCCCCTTGTCACGGGTTCCACCATCATCGGAGGAGATTTAAACTTTTCAATGGGCATTGAGGAATCATGGGGCCATCACTCACAGATTGATCCCATTTCGGACCAGATGAGCACACTGCTGGAGACCTATAACTCACACTGCTGGAGACCTATAAACTCATTGACGTGCCCATGAACAAAAAAATGCCTACTTGGCATAACAAAAGGACTGGTGTGGTTGCCCTGGGTTGGAGACTGGATCGCTTTCTGATACATGAAGACCTCCTCCGCTCCCTTACCCTTTACCGGCAATGGGTAGGCACTGGGGGACTATCTGATCATTCTCCCATATATCTACAAATCTCTGGCCCTTCAAAAAAGCCTCGTGCCCCCTTTAAATTCAATTCTGGATACCTAAAAGACCCTGATTACATCAAACTGGTATTAGATTTTTGGACGGCACAACCCCCTCTCAGGGAGCAGAGAGTGGCTGTTGACTTTTGTGGGCGCCTAAACAAACTCAGAACTCTTACTATGGAATGGTCAAAACAGAAAAAAATGAGAGATGAACAGACCCTAAAGGACATAGAAGTGCAAATTGCCCGCCTCACGGATGAAAAGGGGCTTGGTTACCTATCCAATGATACAAAGCTCCAACTTGTGAATCTGGAAACGCAGAAGGTAAAGATCCTACTTGAAGAGGAAGAAATGTGGAGGCTTAGAAGCAGAGCTATATGGCTTCATGCAGGTGATGGAAACACAATTTTTTCACAACTTCGCCAATGGTAGAAAGGCCTCAAATACTATTTGGCAGCTGCCTTGTGATCAGGATGGCTGGGCCTCCACACACCCTCAATTAGCCAGGTTGGGGATTTCTCATTTCAAAAATCAGTTCACAACCCCGGCAGCCATCACCCTTCCTGATATCATTAATCTGGCCGGACATTTCCCAAGTTTTGTAAATTCGGAAGAATCCACAGACCTACTTCAACCTGTCACTATGGGGGAACTGGAGAGCACCCTCAAATGGTCAAAAAGGGGTGGACCAGCACATCACACCCCTCGAGGTTTTATTGTAAATACTAAGTTATGACAATGGATTGATGGCCACGGTACAACATATGCGAATGGGCATCTACAACATGTAATTTCACCCAAATGAAATTATGAATTTTCTTTCAGGGAAAAATAGTATCTGTGCTGGTGTATTCTCCATCTACTCCATCGACCTCCTCTTATAATATCTAGTTGAGACTTAGTGATCAAGGCAGTTTGATTTTCCAGTAGTAGGTGATTTAGTAATGAGATTGGGCCAGTGATCAAGTAGCAGGTGGCAGAGGGGTAAAGTAGCAGATTTCCAAAGGAGTTTCTAGTTCCGGAAGAGTCAGAAGAGGAGGTCGTATTATTTCTTCAGGGGGTTGTGCAGGGGCTGCACAGAGCCTCAAGAGAATAGTTTGATTCCACGATTTTTTATTGAACACATGGTTCATGCAGGACTAGAATGTAGTGAGGGCATTGGTTAGCCCAAAAGGCATAACCAAAAACTCATAGTGCCCATAATGGCACCGAAAATCAGTCTTCGGGATATCCTGCTCCCAAACTCTGATCTGATGGTAGCCAGAGCAAAGATCTATTTTTGAGTAGTACTTGTCTCCCTTCAACTCGTCCATCAATTCATCAATCCTCGGAATCAAATATCGGTTCTTGATTGTTTTATTATTAAGTGCCTGGTAATCAATGCACATCTTCAAGGTGCCATCTTTCTTGTTGGCCAACACCACCGAAGAAGCAAAGGGATTAGAACTAGGATGAATGTGGCCCAACTGCAACAACTCTCTGATCGTCCTCTTGATCTCATCTTTATATACTTTGGGATGACGGTAGGGGTTGGTAATGACTGCCTGAACTGCCTCCTCTAACTCTATGACATGCTCAAATCCTCTATCTGGTGATCTACTTGGAGGAATATCGCCAAATACCTTTTGATGTTTTTGAAGCAATGTTTGGATATCCTCTGGATACTATCAAGGCTGATATGGTGGCTTCTTGTCAGAAATGTAACGCTCAATTGCCCATTCTATGTCTCCATGCTGCAACATTGCCTCCATGCTGTGGGATGACACTATCTTGGGTGGTTACTGATGCATGGCCTGCAAGACTACCTTTTCTCCATCTTGGTCTGTGAACTCCATCTCCATCCTCCTCTGATCTGTAGTGTACTTCCCAATGGAATATATCCACTGAACTCCGAGTACCACATTGATATTTGGTACATCCACCAAAAAAGTCATTTGTCAATGTGTAATTTCCTATGGTTATTTTCAGATTCGGAATCCACCTAGTGCACTCCATCTGATGTGATATACCATTGTGAAGCCTTCAAACTCCTCTGTCAGAATCTCCCTTTCATCCACCATGGTTGCATCTATAAAGTTGTGGGAAGCCCCACTGTCAATCAACACTGTCACCTTATGTCCCAACAGAACCCCCTTGACTCTGAATGTGTGGTATCGAGGAAGTCCTGATATGGATGCAATAACCGGGTCTTTAGCCCGAGCCTGTGATGTCTCCTCACCTGCTGCCTGGTGTCCCCGTTCCTATACCGACTCTTCATCCTCCTCTTCACTATCACTATCTGAATAAACCTCAATGTAATGGGCTTTACTGGTCTTGTCCTTCCCTACAAATCTGTGCCTTGGTGCCTAAGGCTCTTGGCAGCTGAAACATAGCTTTTTCTTCCTCAGTTCTTTCCCGGTCTGCTCATCCATTTTTGGTTTCCCAGTCCACTCCTTTTGAAAGGGTTATCTGGGCTAAGCAGCTCAAGAGTACTAATATTGAAATTGTAAAATGACTAAAGATTATCCAAATGAGAGCCTCCTTTCTCTATTTATAATTGTTGGCCTCTCTCTCCCTTGGTGGCCCCCACTTTCCACTAGTTCATCCTCTTTCTTTTTCTCTCTCTTGCTCCACAAGTGTGCATTCACTTTTTGTCTCTCTTGTGGCCCCCACTTGCCAATGAGCTGCAATCATTCCTTTTCACCCAAGCTCCTCAAGCCGAAATCATATCTGAAACTTGAACTACAAAATCATATCTGATACTCGAACTACAAAATTGTGCTATGCCTAGCACCTCCCCAATAAACTTAGTTAATCTCCTCAAATGAAAAAATCAAAATTGGAGATTTTACAGCCTGTATGTACTGCACCTCATCGATGCTCTTGCTACTGCTGCTGTGCCCATATTCTGTGTAGACAATGGGCAGAAGTGTGCCATGATTGTGGAGACAGAACCACCAAGTAACAGGAAAAAGTCTAACAAAGGCACCCTTCTACAGGGTGAACAGAGTGAAGTGTTTATCTCACTGTATCTGATAATCAGTATCAACAAATTAATCAACAGGTATTCAAAGCAAAGATTATTTACATATGAAAGAGAACTTGTGGACCAAGAAATCGGATCCAGATGCCTATTCTCTTCTTCATGTATATCCTATAGAAGCATGATTCATACTCTTAGAATACTTGGTTAGTAATTAACTTCTTTCGTCTTTCATATTATGCTTCTATTTAAGACCTTTTCTGTGTACCATGGACACAAATTTCCCTCAAGGATTTTAATGAGATTAATCTTCCTATTCAGAGGCAACAATTTTTTAAGTATTCCTAGAGTCATCTAGATCTTGACTCTCGAATTCAATGTTTTTTTTATTTAAAACAATGAAATATTATTGTGTTGTTCTGCTCTAAAGCAACAACAAGATTAACACTGTCTTTCATGTTGTTTCTTGCCTCAGAAACTAAATTTCAGCTCCATGCAAAAGATATTGCAAAGACAATGGACCTATCACAATACGATGGCATTCTTTGTGTCAGTGGGGATGGTATTCTTGTTGAGGTTTGTGAAGAGAACCTTTTTTGATTTGTAGATATCATAATGTTTCTGAACTCAATGAAAGATAGTTTGTGTCTATGTTCTCTTACCCCCGACAGGCATCTACATTTTTTTTGGATAAAGTGTTCATTCAAGGTTTTAAAGATTTTTATTTAGTAGTGCATTGACTCAATTGGGGGAGTTGTAGATAGATTTATTTTAGTTTGATGTTTACCACATTCAAGTTGTTCAAGCTAGTAATATGGCACAGTTGGCAAAGAAAACAAATCAAAGAACTATTTCATGTAAAGCATTGACACACAAAAAAGCTTGCAGCTTTTAATACATAAGCATTCACAATAGTTGTACCAGCAGTGATTAGTGGTTGATCGGGAATTGCCAATGGTGCTATGGCCCCAACACTGATAAGAAGCATGCCACCAAGCTATGGGAATCTCATCTTTACTCTTAGGAGCATATTGTCCTAGGCATTTGATACAATGATAAATACTCTCCTTGAAGAGGAAAGGGGTGTTACACTCAACTGTCCAGATCCAAACGTCAACTAGGGAAGTTACCAATGTTACATTGTACAATCCCTCTGCACTTTAGGCTAATGCATGCTAACCTTAGTGGGGAATTGCTATGCAATCTGAAGATAACTGTTGAACTTTGCTTGCCAAAAGCCACTTTAAGTCTGGAGAAATGCTTGCTGTAAGTTAAGCATGGGACTTGAAATCTGCATTAAATTAATTCCAAACAGCAACTAATATACAAATTTATGCTTCTATATGACAAATAACTCCGATTTCTGTGCAAATCTGCTAACCTCAAATCAGTACTTGAAAAGTGCAGATCTGCGTGGAAAGAAGTGAAAATAGAGATAAAACTGCAAATTTTCTTTGTGACCATTGTGCCTTGCATTCAATCGGAGATGGAGTTGAAAATTGATTGGGTGGGGTGATTCCCACTGTCAATCAATCCAAAATAATTCATGTACAAGAAATAAAACACATCAATACATGAGATTTAGCTGCCAAATAGATGATACCTTTACTCCATTTGCTGCAAGTAAAAAGTTTGGAGATATTGGCTTCAACTTCAAAGCATTCCATGTGACACCAAATCTTTTCCAGAGTGCCTTCCCTCACCAATCTAAGGATGGAATCACATGTACAGGATGAGAGCAACCTCCAATTCTCACTGAATGATATGCTCTTTCACACACTGAATGAAAAAACAATGAGATGAAAGATGAAAGACTAGAGACTCAAGCAAATAATGGATGCCGAACCCTCATTAACATTCCATCCTTATACATTGTGCTTGGAGGAGTATCAAGAATATTTCCCTGAGTAGGATAAATAAAAAATAATGGAAGGTCTAATAAAAGTCTTCAAGTAGGGCACATGATAGAGAGAAGATAGCTACCCAAAAATAAGCTAAACTCTCTGAGGAATAGATCTTGTGAAAATTCCTTGAATGCAACAATTGGAAATTATTCTCCTAACTGAATGAAGTTTATTTGGCTTCTATTAACTATTAACGACAAGTAATGAATAATTCACCGAAGCATTCTTCACCATAAAAAAACACCGCGGAAATAAAAATATGGAACTGAGAAATAGATGCACACACACAATAAAATGACACTGTTATTTTTGGACAATTGTCCTTAGAAAAACCCCGAAGGGAAAACTAGTGCAGCAGATGAGGGTTTTATTATTATGCAGCAAATATAGAGAATTACCACTAGATGCCCAATTGACAATCCTCCGACACTTTATCTCAACTGGAAATAGACTGGAGATCCAAGGTCTCCTTTGCAAATCAACTCGGCCTCCTCTGGCCTGCTCGCACTCCTTCCTGACACTCGCACTGGCTGCTTGAAATGTGCACTGCTGGCTCTGAGTAACTCACACAACCTCGAAAATGCTGCTTGATGAGTCGTCCTTCCTTCCTTCGCCTTAGGAATCAATTCACTCTCCCTTCCGGAATTGATCCGACCTCTAGCAACTGAATCAATGCTCTTCCCGACAACTTGCACTAGCAATCTGGGCAACTCGCACTAGTTTGTACAAGCTCCTTTGCAGTTAAATTCAGCCTTTCTTTCCTGACTTTGGATCATTGGAAGACTTCCTAAGAATTTCTCCAGAAATTCTCACTGCTACAACCCCTGCTACTCTCTCTTCCTTGCGCCCTGCTGAACACTGTGAACTGGTTAATTCAAACTGCCTTGCTCACTTGATGTGTCTTCTCCAATCCCTTCGACCTGTTGATTTTCTCATGCAATTAAAGCTAGTACAATATTTCTAAAATTCTGATAATTAATTTTGATGTAGATCTTCTTTTAACTTGTTCCAATATATCATTCAACAATTATACTTCAAAAATTCAACAATGAAGAATAATAGAATAGTAGAGATCATAAAGCACAAAAGAGACAAGATATACCCCTAGAAAACCCATTATGGGGAAAAGCCAAGCAACATTTTCAATAGAGAAATTCCTCTTGTTCAATAAGAGACACACCTAGACCTATGGTCAAACCTGGTCTTCTCCTCCAAGTCAAGTCGTCCAAATTGATCCTGCACTTTGTTCTGCTTGTTTGATCTAGAAATTTCGGCCTCCCAGCGACTGTCCAGTAGCCCAAAATTTTGGCCTGTTGAAGAATGTAATTAGTGTCGGTCTTCATAATTGTATTTGAGTCATGATGTAATGTATTTGTCAAAAGAAGGAAAGAGAAAAATTATTATAAAAGAAAATTTATTTTATGAGCATTGGTTTCCTGCTCTATGTATTTGTTTTCTAGGTCAAGCCTCCATTGAAGGCTTCTAGGAGTCATTATCATTGTCATTACATTCTAGACCCTTCTTGGCTTCGTGTCAAAAAGAAAAAGATTATTTTATGTAAATTAGTCATGTAATACTCCACCATCAAGTCGACCTACCCTATTCTTCATGTTAGCCTATTGAAGGAGCTTCGAACTACTATTTATACCCATACATTCGACCTAATGGAGAACACACACATATGGCATTCGATCTGCAACTAAGGCACAAATGATTAGCTATTGTCCTTTAACACTCTAGGCATGAGCAGTGGGGGACGGGGAGCTCACCCAAGATATTTTGATGACACTCATTGCACTAGGGGAGAGACTTCTCAAAGGTGGCATTGGGACGGTGCATGAGTTGACAGCCACAGGTTGGAAGATGAGGTGATCATCTATAGGGGTGGCATATCGTTCATCACTGAGCCTATGCCTGGGGAGTTGATCACGAGGGAGACGTGTGTCACTTTTTCCACAGGACATGTCGGGACCATGCTGTTGAAGAAAGTGTAACTAGGTTCGGTCTTCATAATGACATGATCTTTGTAATTGATGTAATAAAAGGAAATAAACTATTTTTGTAATCTTGCTACATGGGTTTCATGAGCAAGAAGTGTCACTAGGTGAAAGACTTTTTCTTGATGTCTTTAGGATTTATTTCTATGTCAAAGAGTCATGTCATGTTTATAGAAACTTTTCATTAGTTTATGTAAATGTAATCAAGTCCACGAAGTTGTGAAGAAGCCCTCCAAAGACCAAGCATAATCCTTCAAAGAACTCTGCAAGCGAAAGCAATTGAAGAAGTCTTCATGTCGGCTCCAATTATGAATTAATTACATTAATGAAAGTCATGTTGGCTTGGGTAAGAGACACAACGGTTTGTGGTTCACGTCGGCTGAAATAGATGATACAAACCACTATAAATACGATATTGAGTTATTCGCAAATGGCAGAGACAGAACTCGAATTATCCTCTGAAATATCGATGGGTGTAGGGTGCAGGAAGGCATGGCTTAGGTCTCGGATGGGTTGCAGGTCGAAGATCTTGTATGGGTGCAGGCAGGTGCAACCTCGGACATGATATAGCTGCAGGCAAGGATTCAAATGAGATAGTGAGCCACAATGAAATCCTCTCTGCAGTCTCGGGCTAAATGAAGGCTAATGATCTTGACATGCCTGTGAGGATCTCAGATGAGTGAACAAGTGAAGATCTCGGTTGAAAATACAGTGTTTAGATCTCGTATGACAGTTCTAGCTCATGGAACTCGGTGGCAGTCCTGTAACAACCTAAACGTAATGAACATAAGTGATTTGGACTACAAATGGTAGACCTACATACTCAGCTTACTATCTCGGCATAGATATATAAGGGTATCTTACCTCCTCGCATATCCTCATCAGATCGAAGTATATTGTTATCTCACTATCAAAGATACAATCTTGATAATAGTAATCTATGTATTCTTCATGGTCTCGACATTAATAAAAGGATCAGGATTTGGATCACTATCTTGAAGGATGTATTTATATGATAGTAAAAGACTTATTGTCTCGGCATAAAAAGGATTACTGTATTAACATATTCTCTTGACATATGATTAGTAAGGTATGGTGATGATCCTGGTGTTCAATGAAGCATGGTGAAACAATCATCATAAGGACTGTCATAATGAAGCCCTAAATATAGAATGAAGAACACAGTGAAGATCTCAATAGATCTCAGTGATATGTGAAATGATCTTGACATGCCTGTGAGGATCTCAGATGAGTGAACTAGTGAAGATCTCAGTTGAAAATACAGTGTTTAGATCTCGTATGATAGTTCTAGCTCATGGAACTCGGTGGCAGTCCTGTAACAGCCTAAACGTAATGAACATAAGTGATTTGGACTACAAATGGTAGACCTACATACTCAGCTTACTATCTCGGCATAGATATATAAGGGTATCTTACCTCCTCGCATATCCTCATCAGAGCGAAGTATATTGTTATCTCACTATCAAAGATACAATCTTGATAATAGTAATCTCGGTATTCTTCACGGTCTCGACATTAATAAAAGGATCAGGATTTGGATCACTATCTTGAAGGATGTATTTATATGATAGTAAAAGACTTATTGTCTCGGCATAAAAAGGATTACTGTATTAACATATTCTCTTGACATATGATTAGTAAGGTATGGTGATGATCCTGGTGTTCAATGAAGCATGGTGAAACAATCATTATAAGGACTGTCATAATGAAGCCCTAAATATAGAATGAAGAACACAGTGAAGATCTCAATAGATCTCAGTGATATGTGAAAGATGAAGTAGTGAGGACTTCATAGGTGCAGCAATCATGAAGATCTCAGTAGTAATGGTGCAGAGGATTGATGTCTTGGTCTTGGAGAGGCTAACCGTGTCAAGGGTCATGGTCTTGGTATTCATCAATGGAATCTCTATAAGAAGAATTTATGCGTGGGTTTTCCTCTCTAAGAGGGAGAGGTTTTGGCCCTGGCAGAAAGCTAAACATTTGTGTTCTTGTCTCCTTTTTGTTTTTGGTAGCAGTTTGATGAAGCTAACATACACATGCTAATAATAAAGTAAACATCAAGCTAAGATAAAATTGCATAAACACTTCACAAATTGTTATCATGTAATGAAGAATCAACTTAATTATGTAGACCCTAGATTCTTCAACACATGCATGAGCAGAGGATAACGTGTACGACTGAGGCAGTTTTCCAGTATGTGTCCCGACTCCATACATTGTATTGGCACATTATCGAGATGGCAGATGGCAGACTCAGTGGTGATGGTTAGTAAGAGCAGGCTGGATCCGCATACACTGAGTCGATTGCGAGTATCAAATACCCATCTATTGGCTGCGTTTAGGGAATAACTATTTGTCACATGTGGCTTACAATGGTCATCAGTACTATGCAGTGGCAGGAACAAAATAGTTTATGTTATGAAACCAACTCAAGAAGAGATAGAAAAGATAGGTCATCGCCTTAGAATTCAGCCTCTTCGAGGGGGCAACCTCCTTTACATTACATAAATGAACAATTCTTGGATGATTCAAATGACAAAACCTCCTTTCTATATATAG
>APFE031287643.1:59279-112277 GCA_000404065.3 Pinus taeda | reverse complement strand
GAGAACCAGTTACAGTGAGCAAGGAACCAGACATAAGAACCAGAATTTAACAAAAAGATCATGAGGAAGAGATGGTATAACCACCTATGAAGAAGACGAGACCAGAAATAAGAGATAGAGACGCTGGCCAAAACCACAAAAGAGCTATATATTGCCGCCGACCAGGAAGAAGAACGAAACTGCCAAGTTATAGAAGCAGAACCAGAGTTACGTCCAAAACCACATGAACTTGATCATACGAGCCATCAGAAAAGACCGGGAAGGTCTATAAGGGCCCAGGTGGCCTCATATCGCTACGTTCTCATTCGAAGGCTCCTCCACCACTGGGCACACGTTGCCATCCCAAATTTCATCATTTCCTGCCATGTTACCCGCATCACTGCCGCCTGAATGAACTGACGAGGGATGTGTGTCACTGGAATTCCCTTCCCTGAGCATCGAGACAAAGGCTCCATGAGAGCAGCCACTTGGTGGCTGATTGTCGCTGGGAGCACCGCCCTTGTCATGCAGCTCACCATTCCTTTTCTCCTGGCTTTCATTAGCCAAAATCTGCTCACTACTCTGGCTGCCCGTCTCTCTGAGACCACCCTGAGAAGGCTCAGACGTCAAGCACACCAAAGTTTGAGGCGGAACCTCTTCTTCAGAGAAGATAATAGTAATATTGGCCATGATAACAGGCCTGTTAAGGTTGCTCTGAAACTTGAAGTGAGTAGTTTGAAAAGCATTGTGCGGAATCTGCCTGTGGGAAGCGCTGAGAGGAGGCGAATTCACCGGAGAAGAGGGCAGAGTAGCAGGAGGCGGGGGAATATCCACAGAACGAACACGCTGCGAACGCCCACGGCCACCACGGCTTCCCCCAAAGCGACTTCTCATGCGATGGCGTACCATGATGAGGCGATGGAAGGGAAGCACAGCAATACTGGAAGCAATGGCGTGGAAACAATACAGCACAACGGGAAACCTCTTCAAGCTCAAAGAACAGGCCTGAGAGTGAAAGGAGGGAAGCATAATTCTAACGACAAGAGCAACCGAGAGCGAACCTCTGTTAGCAGAAACCATCCTGCCACATAGACACGCAACCAGAAAAGGCCTGAGACAAGAAGGCGGAATGCAAACAATGGGAAGGAGAGCCCAGATCGCCATGATAATATCAGCGAGAGCCTCGCCTTGGACGGAGTGAGCAGTTAATACTGATTTCAGACCAAATCTCCCTCGCGTAGGGTGAACCTGCTTGAGCCAGATACGCTTATGTATAACCGCGTTGGTCTGCAGCTGGTAGTACCAAGCGCTTTCACCCTTCATTAAAATCATCAATTATCATTTAATTCACCTGCATCCGGGTGAAATTAATATATAGTTCTTAAAATAGTATCGATAAAATTATTTTTAAAGAAAAATTAAGTGAAGGATGTGAACAAAATAAATTAATAAAAAGTATTATTATTATTAAAAAGATAGATGATGTGGTTTAAATTTATGAGGAATTGGTAACTGCTACATCCACAAAATATTTGTACCTTATCTCACATCCACACCTTGAAAGTGTCAAAGATAATTGAACCTGTGATCTCTTAATCTAAAAAATGCTTTAATAACAATGACTCAACCAACTAAGCTAACCCTAAAACAACAACATAAGAGATTAATATAATGGAATTAATAACATTTATTAAACTCTTAAGAGTATTTAAATCAAAGATATAAAATTTGAGTTTTTTTTTGTTTGAAACAATTAAATTTCCAAAGAATAAAACTAAAACCAACCTAGATCCATCTTAACCCCAGGTCTATCAAGAGCCGAGAGGGATCAAATCTTTCGAGGTCCAAACCATTCCTTAAGTTTTTCACTCAAAAAAGAGGTTTGCACCTCAAGATATTTGATCCCTTTAGGTGCTTGATAGATCTAGGGTTAAGATGGATCTAGGCCGATTTTTATATACACAAATACCATATCTAGGTTGGATCCATCTCTCCCCCCCTCTCATTCTCTCTCTCTTTCTCTTCCTTCCTGCTCTAATCTCTCCCTTGTCACCCTCTCTCTCTCTCTCCACCTTTATCTCTTTATGTATTTCTTCTTCCCTCCCTCTCTCTCCCGCTCCAACTCCACCTCTCTCTCCCTTACTCTCTCCTTCTCTCTTTAAATTCCTCTCTTTTTTGATTCCTCTCTCTTCCTTTCTCTCCCACCTCCCCCTGCCCCCTCTCTCTGGTCCAACTATGACTATGTCCCTCCTGTATCCTTCTCTCTCTCCCCACTCTCCCTTCTCTCTCTCCCTCTTCTCTCTCTTCTCCTTCCCTTGTCTCCTCTGTCACTTTCTCTCTCTCCATATCTCACTTGTCACTCCCTCTCTCTCTCTCCACCTCTATATTTGTATGTCCTTGTTCTTCCCTATCCCCCCCCCTTCCATCTCCATCTCTCTCTCTCCCTCTCTCCTTCTCTCTCATGTCTTCTCTCTCTTCCTTCCTCTCTCCACCTTCCTCCCTCACCTCCCTCTGTCTCTCCCCCCATCTCTCTCTCTTTACCCTCAAACTTTGTCACTATCTCCCTCCCTCTCTGCTCCTATCTCCCACACCCCCCCTCCATCTCTTTGTCTCCATCCCTCTCTTCCCTTTCTCTCACTGTTTCTCTCCTCTCCTTCTCTCTATCTTCCCTCCTCCCCTCTCTCCCTCACTCTCTCTCCATCTCTCCCTTATCATTCCCTCCCTCTACCTCTATTTATCTATGTCTTTGCTCTTGCATTCCCCCCCCCCCCCCCCCCCTCTATCTCTCTCTACCCTGCATCCATCCATATGATCCACAGTTGTCACTCTATGTTATTGATGATATATGTAATGTCTAATATATATTACATTTTAATTTTTGATTGTGAAATGAGTTATGATTTTTGGGCATGTGTTATTGATAACCCATGTATTGGTCCAAGGTCCTATTTACAAGTTAATATAGCCATGGTAAAGTGGGGGTGGATATCCATGGCTAAGAAACTTGTTATATTGTAATTTTATTGTAAGTATTAAGTTTTTATGTGATTGTTAATTAAATTTAATACTATTATGGGGAATCTAACAAAATATTTGTTTGACCACTATTAGTTTAACATTGACCAACACAAATTATAATACTTAACATTGAAAAATAAATATTTATTTTTCAATATTATTAAAAAAATTAATTTTCAAACATTTGATTGGAACATAACTTGAAGGTCTTATTGCAACCTTACATATTTTATGCCACAATTTATAGATATGGTTGCAATATTTATGCATGATTTTTAGATATTTGTGTAGTTATTTTTTATTCCTTAGCTTTGCAGGAAAACCTTCTGAAAATAAAATATTTGAAAATAACTTATACTTAGTAAATAACATATTTACCATCAATTATTTCCCACCATAATTTAAGCAAGTCTTTGCATAAAAAATGGATAGGAATAAGATGCAAAAAAATATACTTACAGGAGTTACTTCCCACCATTATTTATGTTTTCTTCAACATTTATGTAGGATTAAAACTATAAATGTATGGACTTACTAGTGGTTACCACCCAATAAAATTTAGGCAAGTTATTTTGCTTGAGCAAGCAATTTACTTATTACTTCACATATCAATTTATTAGTTCCTACCAAAGCAAGATTATAGGGTGATTTGTCTTTCCCACCATTATTTATGTTTTCTTCAACATTTATGTAGGATTAAAACTATAAATGTATGGACTTACTAGTGGTTACCACCCACTAAAATTTAGGCAAGTTATTTTGCTTGAGCAAGCAATTTACTTATTACTTCACATATCAATTTATTAGTTCCTACCAAAGCAAGATTATAGGGTGATTTGTCTATCAACCATTATTAATTTATCATTGGACAATCTAACTTATAATTATTTATGCAATTTTTCCTAGAGCATAATTTCTAACTTGAGTTGGGGGGACAAAACAAAATTACAATATAACAAATTGAATTTTATTTTTTATTACTTTTAACCTTTTATTTTTAATTAAGCCAAGATTTAAATGTTTACACTGGACGCTACAACATCTCCCCCTTAATGGGCTCTATATTACTTTTAAGCTTTTATTATTTTTTAATTGAGTCGACATATAAATGTTAAATATTAAACATTTAGATGTGATATGAAGAGGTTTAATATAAAATGTTTTTATGGACGATTTAATATATTGAATTATACAATATTAAATAAAATTAAGCGATTATTGAAGGGGTGGAGCTAGGGGTGAGGGGAAATTTAAAAACGATTTAAACTATTAAAGAGATCGAAATTAGAAGGAAATCCTAAAAAGATTAGATTAAGAAAGAAATTAGGGTAAAATGAGAGGGAAAGATGGGAAAAAAAGGTGAAGAAGGATCAAAAGTGATTCATTCAGTGAAGGTAAAGTAAGAGGAGGTAAAGGAAACAAAACTAGGACAAGAAAGGAGCATTAAGATTACTAGAGAGAAAATGGATAATGAGTTTCTATGATTGATTGATTTTATAGTTGTCTTCTTGGTTGAAATTTCTTAGGTGCTTTTCTATTTCAAGGGCTTCTCTGAGGATATGATGAGGTAGTCCAGGCAATCTAGAGATAAAAAATAGGCTCAAAAATGAAAGTGCCAAGAATCATCCGAAACCGATGTCAAATTGTAGTGTTCATTGTCCTGATTCCAATGCTGCTTGAATCACCTCAATCCAACGTCGTATGAAGAACATAGGATGTTATGAATTTTTGGCCAAATAATGAAAAAGTCAAACAATAGGGTTGACTGAACTGTTGACTAGGCAGACCGTACAACTGAGTGTGTAGGGTATGGATGACGGAGGATCAATCCTGTCTCTATAAGTGATAGGTCCGTATTGAGGCAGGTGGCACGATTTTATTGGTCGTTGTTGATTGGGTGGACCAATCATGAGGCACCACATGACCCAATGAGAGGGCGCCACATGTCCCTCCTTTATTGGATAATTTTTTTTTATATAAAAGACGAAGGGCCTCAGTGGGGTTTGACTCATAGACTTCCTGCAACGCAACACAATGTTTTACCGATAGGCCACCACATCAGTTCTTAACTATTATAGAACTTTAATTCTATTTAAATTTTAATGGTTTTGACATTGGGTGGGGAGGGGGGAGGGGCAGGGCCCTTGGCCCCAACCCCCAGTTTTTTTTGACTGTATACAATCACAAAAAATGGAGGAGGAACTAGGGAGTTGGCTCTAGCCCTTGGTTTTATTGACCTCACCATAACCATCAGCGCGATTTAAGCGAAGGGGGCAGGTGGATAGGCCTAACCCTCGGTCTCATTAATGCTCATGTGACCATGACCTACGAACACGGAGGAGCTACTACGATAGGGGTGAGCAGTTAGCCCTTTCCCCTGTCCATATTATGACATGTGACCATACCGACCAAAGCGGAGGGCTTAACGGATGAGGGTGAGCAGTTAGCCCCGACCCTTGGCCACATGACATGCCACATGACCCTGACCCAATGCATAAGGGTTATGGCACATTTTAAAGAGGCGAAAAATTGCATCTTTTTCGGTAGCAATCACGTCGTACCAGGAAAAATTGTCGCTTGATAGATTTTGTAAAGGTGGAATCGTAGAATAGTTAGCATGTTTTTCCAATTTGCAGGACAACTAACAGAGCTTAGTTCCAAGAGGCATATCTTGCTCAAGTTTTAAGCTTTTTGAGCTCAAGAAGAACTTAGATAGGGGTTTTTGAGTGCCTTAACTCAATGGTAGCCTTGGATTTCTAATTTTAGCATTATATTATGGATTTTTTTTAGATTCAAGTATTTTAGTGCTAGAGGAAGAGAGAGTTTTGAAGCAAGATGGAGGCATATTTGAGCATGGAAAGAGCCTAGTTAGAGGTTTTCCAGCCCTCCAGTTTCATCTACAATAGCTATTACTTCATTAGAGCAACTATTTTCTGTCTTTTCTCAATGTGCTTATGATAGAAGCCCTTTTCAACACTTAATTGTGAAGTAGTTGTATGTTTATGCTTCCTGATTTTAGGTGGAGTACAAGGACCTATTATGAGAGAGTCATTTTCTGTTGACAATCATGACTTGCTGTAGGGAGTCATATTTTTGAGTGAGAATTATTTGTAGGAGAAACAAGCCACTCAAGAGTCAACAATTTGTAATGTGCTCATTTGTTGCGAAAATCAATAGAGTGGTCTAGCCATTGGAGCAGGGTCCGGAGACGTAGCCCAGGAGGGTTGAACTCCGTTATCACTTGCTGGTTTATTCTCTTCATGTTTATCATATTCAGTTGCATATGAGTTGTTTCATTTTTAAGTTCATGTGAAAAATTAACTCATTATATTTAAACATGTTTTGAACTAATTTTATATTTAAAGACCCAAGTTTAACAGGTTTGCAAAATGTTAGAGGACAATTGATTTTTTCTTCAATTTTCATATCACGTGGTATCAGAGCGGGTTCTGACTAGATTGCAAGTATGGGAAAGAAACTGAAATGGGAAAGAATCCAAGAGTTGGAGGAGATTAATCTATCTCTTCAAATGGAGAATGTCGAACTAAGGAGATTGCTTGAAGCCGCAGAGGAGGAGAAAAGGAAAATGCACCTACAATTGCAACATATAGTGGAGGAACAGACTGGTGAGTGTTCTGTCTCGGAAGCAACAAAGAATCCCTCTAAGATGAAACCAATCTGTGGGCATGGTCCATACACAAGATATGGATCCTATGATGAGAATGATTTGAAATTTTTCTCAGCATCTAAAAGATTCTCCCTATGTGCTAGTTGGTAAAAGCGGTTGGTTAGAGAAATCATCCACTTCTTCATCAACATCTGAATTGAAAAATATGGGTGGTTGGCAAAATGAGGTAATTAGTGTTTCTAGCTATACTCCTTCAGTTAATGTTGATAACACATTTTTTGCAACTTTTGAAAAGCATGCCAAGGGGATTGGTATGAAGCTTTGAATTTGATCTTTGGTAAATATTATGAAAAAGATAATCATAGTAATGTGGGAAAAGTCAAGCATGTCCTTTAATAAATGTAGCTAGTACATCAAAGAGTACAATTGCAACTTGAGGACAACAAAGAAAAGTGTAAAACAATACATGACAAGCATTGGGTTGCCTATGATTTCTAGGTGGATCCTCTAGTTTGTTTTCAACAAAGAAAGACTTAAAGGTGGAGTTTGTTTGAGCGAAAGAAAGATGGTCTTGATGAGAATGTTCAGATTCCATCCATTGGAAATTTTATTCCTGCATATTTAGAATAATTGCAGCGAGCCACAATTCTTGCCAGAAGGATAAGGACTTCATGCAGAGGTGATGTGGAGTACCTTGAGTGAGGCTCAAAGACCCCAATTAAATCAAAGACAGAAGAATTGATACTGGGAAATTAAATGAACTTTTTTTCCTCACTTATTTGCTAAGTGAAGATAGATTTTTGGAGGTCTAACAGTTCCTAGTGGGAAGGTATGATCCAGAGATAAAAATTAGGCTTAAAAATAAAAATGATTATTATATCCTAAAACTAGCATAAAATCATAGTGTTCATCGTCCTTATTCCAGCACCGCTTGAATCGCCTCAATCTGAAATCGTATGAAGAAGTTATGACGTTCTAAAGTTTTGGCTAAACAACTAAAAACTCAAACAATAGGGTTGAATGGGCAAACCATACAACTAAGGTCATCAAATGACTATGCAGGGTACATATGATGGAGGACCAATCCCATCTCAACAAGTGGCAGGTGGCATGATTTTATTAGTCGTTGTTGATTGGGTGGACCAATCATGAGGTACCACATGGCCCAATGAGAGGGCACCATGTGGCCCTACTTTATTGGCTAAAATTTTTGTATTAGGGCCAAAGGGCCTCAGTGAGGTTTGAGCCCTAGACCTCATGCAACGTAGCACAATGTTTTACCAACAGGCCACCGCATTAGTTCCTTAACTATTATAGAACTCTGGTTCTATTTTAAATTTTAATGTTTCTGCGTTGGGGGGGGGGTGGTGGGGCACTTGGTCCCAACCCTCAGTTTTTGTTAACTGCATACAACCAAAAAAAAGAATGGAGGGGGATGGAAGTTTTCCCCAACCCTTGATTCTGCCGACCTCACCATAACCGTCAACGGGAGTTAAGCAGAGGGGTTAGGCGGATAGGCCCAAGCCCCCATCTTAGTAATGCTCATGTGACCATAACCATGAAGAGGGAGGAGCTAACGCGACAGGGGAGAGTAATTAGCCCATGCCACTGACCATATTGTTACATGTGACTATATCAACCAGATCAGAGGGCTTGGCCGGTAGGGCGGGCTATTAGCCTCGACCCCCGACAACATGGTGCGCCACATGATCTTGACCTGACGCTTAGGGGTTATGGTGCATTTTAAAGAGGCGACAAATTGCATATTTTTTGGTAGGAGTCCCACTGGTCCTAGACGAAATTGTCACTCGGTAGATTATGTAAAGGAAAAATTCGTAGAACAATTTGTAGGTTTTTCCAATTTGAAGAACAAATAACAAAGCTTGGTTCCAAGAGACATATATTGCTCAATTTTTAACCTTTTTAAGCTCAATAAGTGCCTAGATAGGGGTTTTTGAGTGTCCTAAACTCAATGGCAGCCTTAGATTTTTGTTGTGAGCACTGTATGATGGACTTTTTGTAGAGTCAATTCCTTTAATGCTAGAGGCAGAGAGAGTTTTGAAGCAAGATGAAGGCATATTTGAACATGGAAAGAGCCTAGTTAGAGCTTTTCCAGCCTTCCAATTTCATCTGTAGCAGCTGTTACTTTAATAGAGAAGATATTTTCAGTTTTTTATCAATGTGCTTATGAGAGAAGTCATTTTCAACACTTCATTGTGAAGTAGTTGTATGTTTATGCTTCTTGATTTCAGGTGGAGTACAAGGACCTATTGTGAGAGAGTCCTTTTCTGTTGACAATGATGACTTGCTATAGGGAGTGATATTTTTAAGTGAGAATTATTTGTAGGAGAATGTTACTTTGTTAGAGAAACAAGCCACTCAAGAGTTAACAAGTTGTAATGTGCTCATTTGCTGCTGAAATCAATAGAGTGGTGTAGCCATTAGAGCAGGGCCGGAAGATGTAGCTTAGGAGGGGTGAACTCCATTATCACTTGATGGTTTCTCCTTTTTATGTTTATAATATTGAGTTGCATATGAATTGTTTCATTTTAAGTTCTTGTGAAAAATTAACTCATCATCTTTGAAGAGGTTATGAAACTAATTTTACATTTAAAGACCCAAGTTTAACTAGCTTGCAAAGTGTCAGAGACGATCAAGTTTTTCTTCCATTTTTAGATCACCAGGGGGTCTTGGATAGACGGTGATCAGGTGCATTGTTAAGGTACTCCTAGATGTTAAGTTACTAATTCAATTCCCTACCCTATTCAAGTGTTATTCTTGGACATGACCATGATGTAGCCTCACTGTTGTTGAACTTACAAAAAAGAAGAAGAATATTATATGATGTGGAAGAAGGGAGATAAAGATATAATTTTGAAGTCATCAAAGTTTGTGAGATTTGTTTTTATTATGGGAGTGTTCAACCATAGCTAATTTCAAGATTCAATTATGTTGGTTGTCAGCCATATGCTCTTTTAGATGAACTTTAAAGGATCTTCCTATTTGGCCAATGTATGTTTTTCCACAGGAGTATGTGATTTGATAAAGATTTTGATATTATTTTTTTTAAAACCTCGAAGATGTGATCAGTGATTCCTTGGATGTAGGGGAGGGAGACCCTAGTGATGGGGGTAGATGTAGGGTATTTTTTGGATTTGAGTTGGATTGTAGAATGTAAAGCTACATTGATTTGAGGGAAGGATTAACCATTGGAAAATAGGGATTTTGTAAGGTGAGTTTTCTCTTTTCCAACAAATTGAGGAGTTGAGTTTGAAAAGGCATAAGTAGCTAAAGTATTGAGAATTATCGACTTTTAGGTAGGGTGGTAGTGAGAATTGGCATGCAAGTATTTATCAGTGTGAGTCTTATTTCTATAAATATGGTGGGACAGGGTGCTGTTAGGATGGAATGTGATAAGAACATCAAGTAAAGGGAGCAAATTGGATTGTTGAATTTCCATGGTAAATTGGATTTGGGGGGAGATGCTGTTGAGATGGAATAAAAAGTACTCTAGGATAGGAATTCCATGGGGCCATATTACAAAGGTGTTGTCAACAAGCTGAAACCAACATTTGGGTTTTAAATGGAAGGAATTTAAGGATTTAATCTTTAAGTGTTCCATGAAAATATTGGCGACAATTGGGTATAGAGAAGATCTACGAAAGACAAGTTTAATCTCGTCATTGGACCAAGGGTTTATCAAAAGAAGAATTGGAACAACTCAAACACAACTGGAATATTCTCAAAGGATCTAAATCTTTGGATCATATTATTAGAATTCAAATATATCTTCTCATAAAAATAGTCCTTTGTTACCAAGAAGGTCGCAATAAATCCAAAGATAAAGCTATTTTAAAAACATCAAATTAAGATCATCCCAAGAATCATGATCGAACATTCATTAGAACTAGCAACAACTCATTCAAATATTCTAAGCAAGTGATAAATCAACCCAAGCATGTTCATTTCAACATTCCAAATGATTCTCATAATGATGTCAAGAATCAATAAGACACATCTATTTCACATAAGAAACAAAACTAGGATGAAAGTATGAAGCCTCCCATGATATAAAATATCTGTAAAGGATCCATAACCAACAATGGAACAAGAGTCAACAATCAATAAAGGGATGAATCTCTTCTAAGGAAAAAATTCATAAGGTATGTCATACCAAGACAAGCTTACTCCACTAGGTATTAAATTAAGTTCTTTGGTCATTATTTTTCATGCACAAAATTTGGACACAAAGCAAAAAATTGAAGCTATGATTATATTAGGTACATACAATATGATAAAATCCCCAAGCATAGATACGTGGATCAAATTAAAATATCATATGGGTCATTTCAACCAATATTCAAGCAAAATGTAGAATGTTACATGTGCCATAATGAAGGGCACAAATCTCATGATTGAAATATCAATTTGAGATGGTACAAGGGAGAGGGACTCTCTTTTAACTCAAGAATGATGTAACACCCTCCTCCAGCATCTAACCAAGCAATCAACCAACCGGGGTAAACATGCGATGAGAGGCCACTATGATATGATTCAACCTCCTAAGTCATGTTAAGGAAGTGGAACCGACAGAAACACACCATACAAACATTAAACATCAACATTAGGATCCTTAGGAACTAATCCAATCTTTACGACAACCAGCCCTTGGGTCCCACTAAGCTTTTGGAAAACTTGACCTTTGGACACTCACATGCTATGGGCATGCCAACATCCAGCGACCTCTGGACACTCACAGGCTTGTAAGCCAGCGTCCAGGGACTCTTTTTGTCGGTGTTGTGCCAGCATCCCCGAGATTTGAGCCACTTTTTCAGGCTTAGAGCCCAGGTTACTACCTAGAATAGAATTAAATATTCAAAACGGTAATATAATAAGGAAATAACAATGCAAAAGCAATTACTTGAATAATACCTTGATTGGACCCCCACTAGCCATGACAGACATTTCGTCAAAAATATCACAAATATGTAATCTATAGGTGTAAATAACAGATCTGAGCATAGGGGTCATATACTTAGCTGAGAATCACTAAGAGACATTGATGCCTCAACATATTAACTGTCATTTCACCCATTAGGTTATAGATACATTAATCATTCATTTACAAGTAAAAACATGATGAGAGCCATACATAGATACTGTCATAAAACACATATATAACCAGCATAATAGCAACATGAATACCAATGAAATCACAACCATATGATCCACATATAAACAACTTTCATACTCATAGAATACAAGGAGAAATAACCTCATATTGATGATGCAAAATCCAAACCCGAGATGGAACTTCCACATTCCACCCGACTGTAGAATGGCTGAGCCAAATCTCTCTTCATCCATTCACCCCCATGCCATATTCCAAGCATGAATGTGGGATCTAATAAACACATCAATCCAAAACCATCCAGGGCTTCCAAAGGCCATCCACCTCAACCCATCAAACAATGATTCCACATCACGGTTGGAAATCAGAAAACCATCACCAGATTGGTCTCTATCCCAACCATTCATGGCTCCAAAGCATTCATTCCAACCAAGGCTCCAGGACTAGTAACTCAATCCACAACTGCCGCCGGGCTCTAGAGCATTTGTCCAACCAAGCCTCTAGGACTAGTAACTCAACTCACCAAGGGATCCAAAGTGTTTGTTCAACCAAGGCTACAAGACTAGTAACTCAAACCAAGTTGTTATAGGGCTCTAGAGCGTTTGTCCAACCAAGGCTCCAAGAAATAGTAACTCAATCCAAGCTAAGGAAACATGAGAACCAACCAAAATAAAACAAGGAAATAAACCCACAATCTCCATGGATATCTACGAAATGGCAAGGCTAAGAAATCCACCGTAGATCCAGGAAATCCTCCATGCCAGTGACAGATCATGACCAATAATCCACATGCATATTCCATGCATGCAAAACTAGTGAGGAAACATACATGTAACTCGGTACTTGCAAGAAAATCGCATTGCCAATGCTGATCCTGATGTCTTCTTGTGCTTTCCTTCTCCTCCTTTACCTTCTTGCTCTAAAAATCCAAGTATGCCACACCCTCCAAGAGTGCTCCAAGAAAACTCTAAGTCTCCAAGAATATGAGAGTGAATGGGCAAAAAATTATTAATTGATCCTCATAAGCCTTTTTATGAATGAGGCCTCTATTTTCTTCATTTTCCATTATTTTCCTTCAATTTCCTCTTCACATGCAACCTGTGACCTTTCACCTCCCTTTTCTCCTAATTTCCATTATTTTCATAAATAAATGTGCCAAAAATGGAATTTACCTTTCCAAAGCCTTAGCCATTGCCTTTGCCAATTTCCTTAGCCATTGAACAATCACAAGTGATCCCCATCACGAGGATTTTGCCCAACATTCAGCTTGGAATAAGTGTCCCATCAACTGTGGTTATTATTTTGCCTTTATTAACTTTTATTACATGGAATTTTCACCAGAATTCCATGGGTATTACAGATGAACACAAAGGAATAGAGAATAAATATGAAGAACCAGGTTAGATCTGAACCCTCATATCTAATATATTGGTGAAGGATTCTTCAAGAATATAATTGTTTGAAGTGAAACTTGAAGAAGAAATGTTGTGTAGGAGTGATGATCATTTGCAGGGAAGTAATTATTGGTATGTGGGCAATAACATGATAATGGATATATAGTGTAACAACCCTGGTGAAAATTCCATGTAATAAAAGTTAATAAAGGTAAAATAAGGCCATGGTTAAGGGACACTTATTCCAAGATGAATGTTAGTCAAAGATATCCTAGTGGGCATCACTGGATGTGCTTATGGCTAAAGGAAATTGGCAAATGCAAAGGCTACAACTTTAAAAAGGAAAAAAAGGCATTTTTGGCACACTAATTTATGAAAATAAAGGAAAATAGGAGAAAAGGGAGGTGAAATGTCATAGGTTGCATGTGAGGAGGGAAATGAAGGAAAATAATGGAAATTGAAGAAAATAGAGGCCTCATTGATAAAAAGGCTTCTGAGGACCAGTTGGTAGGCTTGGTTAGTGTAAGCTTGGTCAATTCAGTTTTGGAGCTCTCTCATTATTCTCTCTCTCTCATTCTCTCACTCTTGGACACTTAGAGTTTTCTTGGATCACTCTAGCCTTGGAGAAAGGAAGGAAAATAAGGAAAAGGGAAAGAAAGGAAGAGAAGGATCAAGCAACTTCAACAAGAATACGTGCAAGTAACATATTGTATGTATGCTTTTCTAGCTAGTTTTGACATGCATGGCTTTGCATGTTGGTGTATGGTTCTCTTGTCGGTGGCATGGTTTTTCTAGGTTATGATAGTGGTTTTCAGCCTAGCCTTTTTCTGGATGCCATGGTGTGTTGGGATGTTGATCTCGGTTTTGAGCTTTGAAATCGCTGGATGGATTTCAGAATCTGGGTCGGAGGTGGTCTCAAGGTTCATTCCTAAAGGCCTAGGAATCCCTTGACTGATTTTGGCAGGATACATGGTAAATCCTGAGGGAGGTGTCTCAGTTTAGGGCCTAGTGATATGGGATTGGATTGTGGTAAAGCCCGAGAGACAAGGAGACAGAAAATTCCTCAAGGATAGTGATGGATTCCAGATGGCATTCAAAGTTCAGTTTAGTTTTGTGATCGAAGCACCAGTTTTGGTGTGATCATGGTTTGGTAATGGTGGAGGTGGTTTAACCTCTAGATTAACTTGGTTGCTTTTGGATTGGTTTATCCATGAGATCCCACATTCATGCTTGGAATATGGCATGGGGGTGACTGGCTGAAAGAAAGATTTGGTTCAGCCATATCTACGGTTGGGTGGTATGTGGAAGTCTCAAACCTGGTCGGATTTTCCTATGTTTAATAAAAGTTAAGCTCTATTGCTTTTGTACTTGTCTATATGTAGATTTAATGAATGTTATCTCGCTGTTATTTCCATGGTTTTATGCTGGTTATAAGCATGGTTATATGACTGGTTATTGTCATGGTTATTTCATGTATTTACTTGTAACTGAAAGGATAATGGATGCAAGACCCAATTGATGTCATAACAGTTCAAGGGAGAAGGTGGTGATCCTTCTTATCATGTCTCATAATAGTTTTCAGTCATTCATGCTCTGTCTTGTATCCTAGTCATGTAGATTGCATTGATGCCAAGTGTTTGATAGAATGTCAGTTTTGGTTGGGATGGTCAGGCCTAGTCCTGGAGTTAGTTTTGGTTTATTAGTATTATCATCATGTGTTTAATGGATTTCGAAAGTTACAACAAGTTTTAGGCAGTGGCTGGAATTATGGGATTGAAAAGTGCCTTAAATCCCATGGACTCTAGCATAGGTCTACTGGAAATAGTCCCTAGACGCAGGCATGCAGGCTTCTGGGAGCGTTCAAAGCTCTCTAGACACTAGCATGCCTATAACATGGGAGCATCCAGAGGTTTAGTAGTCTAAAAACTCAGTGGGACCTAGGGGAATGATACCTATCTAGTTGGGATGACTCCTGGGAGAGTTGTTGCTAATGTGGAAGGTATATTTTATGTGTTTCCATTGATTCAACTTCCTTAAGGACACCCAGGAGGTTGAATCATATCATAGTAGCCCCTTGTCACATTTTTACCCCAGTTGGATGGTTACTTGGGTAGATATGGGAGGAGGGTGTTACAGAGTGGTATACGAGTGGGTTTTGATCTCTTTGGGTCATATCTAATACCACAGAGTGGTATCAGAGCATGGTTCAGCCCTAAGACTGGATGGGCTATGTGTCGGTCATGCATTCATGTCGGTTGCATATTTGTTCCTTATGCTTGTAGTCCATGTGCTTGTTGCATTTGCATGGTGTTAATCATTATTGTAGTGATGTTGCCATGTGAATGCTGATGGTGTTGTGGTGGATGTGTCATCACGAGTGTATGGTTGTATACACAATTGTTAAGCATGTTAGTGTCTACATGTTGTTTTGCATGCATTGTCATGGTGAAGGTTGTTGTGCATTGTGAGGTCATTGTATGTAATTAGGTCATCATGATGTTGTTGGTTGTTATGATGTTGATGTTTTGACCTAGATAGAGTAGGAGATGCATATCATTAAAGTGAAGTTGTAGCATTGGACCTCGAGGCAAGAGCATGTCATCATACAAGTTTGGATGTTGGGCATGCATGTTAGTTAATGTATTGTTATATGCATTAGGGTTATATACTTTATGTTTATGTACATGTATATTGATGTTATGGTTACATACATGATAGATGCTAGTTGATTAGTGTAGTCATATGCACATGTGTTAGATAGTTATGAGTGGTAGTAACCTGTGGTTGTATGCATTGCTGTTGTTGTTTTATGTTAGATAACTTGATGATTATGTTATATGTTGTTGATGAGCATGATATATAACTTCTTGTTGTTATATGCTAGTAACTTGATGATTAGGGTTATTACATTAAGATATTGATGTTATATGTATCATACCAAGTTGGATTGGTCTATGCAAATGGTTAGGGTTATGACATTTAGGTATGAGTTAATATGATGTGATATTATGTCGTACTAATCTATACTGACAGTGCATATGCGATTATTATGTATGAATGATAATTGTTTATGAGTTTATGATGTGAACATGCTAGCTTGTGACTATTATGGATATCATGAACTTATTTATATTGAGTTGATATGTTGTGAAGTTATATCATGCTAATTTGAATTGATTGTGTAGACAAGATAGCCTCCCTTGAGATACATTAAGGTATGAGATTGTTGATGTCATCTACTTTGTGCTTGAATGTTTGATTATGTCGTTTAATTGGTGTTTGAGTGTTGGTGCCTATTATGCCACATGTATGTTGTTTGAATGTTTGATTACTTGCATGATATGAGTATGTGTATATAAGATTGCCTGAATGAATGACCTTGTTTTAAGATGATTGTACTAACACATATGTGTTGAGATAGCTGACATGTACTTGAGTGTAATAGGTGACAATTGTAGTATTATGTCTAATGCCTATTAGTTGATTATGAATTATGACATGATCGCTAGTATTGGTAAAGGTTGATTTCAAATTGATAGATATGATTGTATTGATATTTGGAACATGTGTTTGACATGTATAAATAGTGCAGGAAACATGCTTGGTATTAGCATGACAAGGCAATAGTTGATGTGTTTATACAACTAACATTTGGGTGATGTGACAATGCATAGTAACACTCAATTGCAACAAAGAAAAGGTCAAAGAAAGGAATTGGGTAAGAATTATTTTGGCTATGTTTGGAAACCCTAATTCCAAACGAATGAGTTCTTTGCATAGATGAAGTCCTCTTAACCTTAATCTTGTTTGACATTATGTGGATATGTGCTAGATTCATGAACTTATATTTGACAGGTATATTAGTTAGTCTCTAGTTATAGGTGGATCTGTCAAGGGAATTGGAGTCCCTTGAGAGATGGCATGGATGTGTTCAGTTGCAAGCAACGTGCTTGGCACAACAAGGTAAGGTAACCAATGTATTGTATGTTTATTTAAGCACTGACAATTATGCATTGATGGTAGTATGATGCAAGGGATTTCATGGAAAATAAATTTCCATGGAATCTTGAAGAAGGCTCAGGTTGAGCTTTCCCTTGGAAGCACTAGGAACCATGGGGATTGAGTCATGCTGTTTGTTTCTAGTCTTGTGCTTTCGATGTTTTGTGATTTGCTTGCACTTGATGTGCAGTTTTGTTTGTGTTTTTCGCATGGCCATGCCACTTTGGTTGTGGTGTCATATTGTTGTTGGTTTTCCATGGCTTTCTTCTTGTTTGTTTCTTGTACTAGCTTTTATTTTTTTGGTTTGGGGAATTGGTTGGGAAAGAGGAAAGTTAATGGAGCCCAGGGAGAGATGAATGAAACCCAACATGTGATGTAAGGTCTAGATGAAGCTCAGTGCATGTATAAGGGCAGCTGAATGCAAGCGTATAATAACTAGTTGGATTGGTTGGGTCCATTGGTGTAAATGGACGATGGCAGGAAAATCATGAGAAAAGTAATCAGGAAAGGTAAAGTAAATAGATTTGAGGCATCAAATGCCTTAGCTATGTTGCGAATTTTTGTTCTCGATGTTTTACATGTGTTGCACGGATAAAGGAAGTTCTCTTAACCTTGACCTTATGATATATTTTAATTATGTTTTGATCATTATTGTGTCGATGTATATATATGTATACATGTATGTATGTAGGTATGTCATTTTCTGACGAGATCATGACCATTTTGTGCTAATGTTATATATATGTATGTATGTATCTATGTCACCATGTGACAGAGTCATCATGAATAATTCTTGTGGGTGAATGATTGCTTATGCAGGTCAATGTCATGAAGAGATTCTTGGTTCAAGAGGAATCAAATGGGAAGAGTAGTCTGATAGATCTCTGAGGTCAGTATCATGTGGATATGAATTGATATTATGTGATTATACTATGTCTATGTTTATGTTATGGACAAGATAATGTTGAGAGATACATCAACGAAATGAAAACAATGTGACGCATGAGATGCTAGGATAAGCATGGATGGCAGAGAGATACTGGAAGCAAGGTTGCTTGGTAGAGATAGTGTGGTTTTGGATGTGTAGTATTAATGTTGTGCATATGTTGTACATGTTGCATCTGTGATGTTGTGCACATGTGGTGTTGTGTATATATATAGTGTCTGTACATATTGTTTATGCAATGTTATGTATAGGGTGGTACATATCGTGTTGTGTGAATGTTGCATATGCAGTGCTGGGAATAGATGGTGTTATGTAAAGGTTGGATATGTGGTGCTATGTACATATTGTACTGTGTGGATGACAGATATGCGGTGTTGTGTGCATATGGTGCTATGCACATGTTGGATATGCAGTGTTGTGTACATAAGATGCTATGTACATGTTGTATATGCAATGCTACGTATATATAGTGTTATGTGCATGATTGTACAAGTGGTCCTTTGAGCATGTGGTGCAGTGTACATGTTGTACATATGGTGTCATGTGCAAGTGGTGTTGTGTACATGTCATGCATATGGTTCTATGTACATGTCATGCATGTGGTGCTATGTACGATTGGCGTTGTGTACACGTTGTATAGGTGTTACGATGTACATGTGGTGTTGTGCAGGTGGTGTCGTGTACATGTGATGTTGTGCACACATTGTGCAGATAGTGCTTTGTATAGGTGGTACTGTGTACATGTTGTACATATGGTACTGGTGTACATGTGGTATTGTGTGCATGTCTTAAATGTTGTGTTACGGGCATGCAGTACTATGTATGTGCATTATGTTGTCATGGTATCATGACATGTGTATTCGTTGTGTTGTACTATGTGTACGTATATGTATTATGTTGTACATCGGGTGTAGGTCTATGTATTGTGTTGTTGTGTACACCAGATGTAGGTGTATGTGTTGTGTTGTGTTGTACACTGCGTGTAGGTGTATGTGTTATATGTAAAGTGTAGGTGCATGTATTGCATGGTGTTGTATGTTGTGTGTGGTTGTATGAGTGTGATGCACACTATGTGTATGTGCACATGGTTGAGGAGAAGGCATTGGGTGTTTGTAGGGTGTGGAAACCGATTTGGAGTGCGTACATAATAAAGACAAAGGTAGAAGCTAAGGATTGATTAAAGGATAAGTGTCAATATTTTATTTCATTTTTATTATGCATGTGATTTATGATTCTAGTCTATGAATATTACATGTGATCTATGATTCTGGTTTATGATGCTTACATGTGATTCATGATTTTAATTTATGATGGTTGAGTTTGAGCTAACAAGATGTGATATATTTATTCATGACGATTTGATCAAACAATTAGTTTGATTTGTTGTGACAGAAAGTAAACAATATTGCAAGTGTACCTTATTAATGAGCTACCAATGAGGTATGATTTGAAGTTATTTCAATTTATTTTAATCTAATGGAAGTTATGTGCTTGGTACAGGAAGCATGAAAATGACTAGTGGGGTGGTTGAAACCGACTGCAAGAATTAGTAGCAATGACAAAAGGAATTGGAACATGCAACAATATGCTGGTAAAGCACTTCAAGAGCAGGGCCATTGTGGGATATTGGTACCCAATAGCATCCATTGATTTCCATGAGCATGCTATGACTGATATGATGGTTTGAGATAGGTATATTCCTTCGTTGTTTGAATTTTCGATGAGAGGACGCCTTTCCAAGAGATGGATCGCCTGGGATAAGGGACACCAGGGAGCTTAGAAGGTGAGTGATTGCATGGAAGGGGTGAATAGATTTCCCAAGTGACTATGTAGCAGAGAAGGGAAGGCCTGGGATATATATATTTTTTGGTCATTAGCACTGCTAGATGGAATCAAATGCACATTGGGAGTGTGCCCTGGAATAATGAGCCGATAACTAT
Organism: Pinus taeda; assembly: GCA_000404065.3. Taxonomy (NCBI): domain Eukaryota; kingdom Viridiplantae; phylum Streptophyta; class Pinopsida; order Pinales; family Pinaceae; genus Pinus; species Pinus taeda. The sequence goes on along the minus strand of APFE031287643.1, from coordinate 92,242 downwards.
TTGCTAAGAGGACAAGTGGTGTAGGATTATAGAAATGGATATTGGATGCAGTTTGACTGTGGAAGTGAATTCTGGACATCCTGGGAAGGAGGTGAATCCTGGTATTACTTTGAGGGTGGAGTTGTGAGCCTCTAGATTCCCTTATTGTGGATGCATACATCATATCATTTTATTTGCTGGTTTAGAAAATGGGCATATGTGTATATGTGATTATTTTAAAGACCGTAATGAGCTATGTTATAAAGCTTCAGTAAGTGGTATGGTTGTTATGTAGTCATGTTGTCATGATGTTTTTCTTTTGAGAAGGTATTTCATTGTAAATACTGGAATGAGCTAAGTTATTGATCCGTTAATGAAAAAGGTGTTATAGACTATGTGCGAATTTTCTTATGTTACTTAGTGCAACGGATCGAAAAGATTGTGAATAACATAAACACATAAACAACTTGAAACCACATTCAAACACATAAACACAACCACATTTAATAAAGGAGTTCACCAGACTTCTTGGCTATGTCTCCTGGTCCTTTCGCTTCTAGTGCTGACCTCTATATTTTGTCTTCAAATCACTGTTACAGGTATGAGCTCAAAATCAGAGTCTCAAATAAGAAAATGGATCTCACCTCTGTGTTTAGCTAGAGTTTTCGAGTCAAAATGAGTATAAAATTGACCGTGTTTGGCCACTATGACCTCCATACCCCCTAGAATGGTCCAAAGCCACACTAGTCCACTCTTTCGGTGATATGGTATTGATATACCATGTATAGTTGCAAAACTGTGATGAACGTTGAATAATACGATAACATTAAAATCAAAGGACTGATGGGCATGGGGTTGACCCTGACTGTCCGAACTTTTCTTGTCAGAGATCTGGATACCAAATGATCCAACGGTTATTGCGTCCCTTGCTCAATCCAACGGCTATTGCGTCCTCCGCTCGATCCAACGGCTGTCGCGCAATATCACGCTCCCACTAGCCCGACGGTTAAGACTCCAAAAGCACACGAGAAAAGTTTTTTTGGTGTGCTATGTGTCGACCATGGAGTATAATCGTGTGAATTTTCAAAAATCCATTTCCAGCCTTTAAGGCAAGTGAGATACCACTTACTGCTTTCCTGTCGGAACTCAAAGAAGTTAAACTTCTTTTCAATCACCATATCGCGTCCGTTTAGCATGTTAACCTGCTTTCATGTTTTGACGTGATCTGCATCGATCTCCTCTGGTCAAACAATCCAAGGACTGTGATTTGCTGCTTTGTCACCTTCTTTACTGACATCATCCATAACCCGTGACTCATCCTTGGGTTGCCACGTGTCCTGTTGACATAGGCATTGAATATTGACCGAAATCTTTGATTGTCTCTAATTTCTTCATCCGGACTCGGATTTACATGCCGTTTGCACCGTTGGATTTGTATTGACGAGCAATTTGACTTGATCCCATTTTCATCTACATTTGAAGACTTTGATATGGAGGCAAATATTGAATCCATTTTGGATCACTCCTCCCCATTGGAAGCTTTTGGTCCACAAAAAGTTGGTTTTAGCTATCGAGTAAGTGAGGATAAAGTTCCCTCACTTTTCCAATCTCTATCCATCGTGCTTTGCTTGGATTTGTACCTTTGAATCCAACTCGAAGACACTCAACATTTCCCCATTGTGAAGTCCTTATCCTCCTGTCAAGAACTGTGTCCTCCTATAGCTCTTTGAGATACTCGGGCAAAAGATATTCAATGGAAGGTAACTGACCTTGCTCTTTGGGATCTTCGATCAATGAAGGCTCACACAATCACAAATTTTCAATATTTATGACAGAATATATTTGCATATAAGATTCTAGATCTAGGCGGAAAGCATTTTCACCAATTTTGTCAAGTATTTTGAAAGTACCATATCTAATTGGTTTCAACTTTTTACCTTCCCCTTGAAGTATTTCTTTGCTGATGTATAACTAGACTTGATCACCAACTTGAAAACTATGCTCCACTCGATGCTTGTCATGTCATGCCTTATACTTTGCTTGCCTTCTTTCTAGCTGTTCCTGTACTTCCTGATGAATTTCTTGGATTTGTTCAATGAACTTGGTTGCTTTTTTCACATCACTGTGTCCATCAACTGCTATGTCTTTACCAAAGAAAAAATCCAAGGGAGATTTTTGTATAAAACCAAAACAAGTCTCAAAAGGAGATCCCTGAGTAGAAGAATGTTTTGCATGGTTGTAAGCATGCTGCAGATAACACAAATGCTCGTCCCAAAGTTTGGGATGCTTGCTGCAATATCCTCGAAGCAACTATATCATTGTACTGTTGATCATTTCTGTCTGACCATCTATTTGCAGATGAAATGCCGTTATATTCTTTAACTTTGTATCCATTAACCCCCACAAACTTGACCAAATTTTCTCGACAAATCGAGAATCTCTATCGGATTCAATAGAAGTGGGTAACCCAAAATGAACCCATATATTTTGAAAGAACAACATTGTAGTTTGCTCAGCTGCGACCTGTTTATTACATGGTGTCAAAATACACATCTTACTGAACCTATCCACAACTACATACAAATAATCATGACTCTTTCTAGACTTTGGCAGTCCCCCAACAAAATCCATGGAAACACTTTCCCAAGGACGAGAAGGAATTGGAAGTGGAGTATACAAGCCTAATTTTCTATTATTTGGCTTTCTTGTAGCACACATATTACATCCTTCAATATATCTAGAAACTGTCTCATTCATTCGTGGCCAATGGCAAAATCTTTGTAATTGTGCAACTGTTTTACCTACACCAAAATGACATGATGTGAGAGAAGTATGTGCTTCTCAAATTATATTAACTCTTTCAATTTGTGGAATGCATAACTTTCCCAAATGATATAAGAGTTTGTCCTTTATAAAATAATCCAATTCTTCTACTTGCTTTCCATGACTTAAAGTTTCATATACATCCTTATAGTCTGTGTCTTGAGCATATTGTTCAATATAACTTTCATGAATTACCAAATTATGCTTAAGTATTGTGGATGCATTTATAATTGGTCTTGATAACATGTCTTCAATATTAATATGTATACCCTTCTTATATCCGATAACAAGATGAAATTGCTGTAGAAAACCCATCCACCTATAATGTCTTGATTGTTGCAATTTAGTTTGTGAGTGTAAATATTGAAATGGTTGATGATCTGTATGTATGATTGTTTCTTTACCCATTATGTAATGTTTCCACTTTTTAACACTCTGAACTAATGCATACAATTCTTTATCATATGTAGGATATTTAACTACTGCTGATGTGAATGTCTTAGAATGAAATCATATAGGCTTCCTGTGCTGCATAAACACTGCCCCCATGGCATATTCACTTGCATCTGTCTCAATCTCAAATGGATGCTGAAGATCTGGTAGTGCTAGTACTGGTGCTGTACTGATTTTTTCTTTCTATGTGTCGAAGGCTTTCTACTATTTGCCTCCCCACTGAAACACCTGTTTCACACCTGTAAAAGTACGTAAAGGAGTTGCAATCAAAGAAAAGTTAGCAATAAACTTTCTCCAATATTGCACTTCCCCTAAGAAAATTCTAACTTCTGTAGCAGTATTGGGCTTAGGCCAATTTACAATGACTTCTACCTTAGAGGGATCTATCTTCAATTCACCACCCCCTGCAATATAACACAAATCATTCAAAGATTTTATGCCAAATTCACATTTTGACAAATTTTACATAGAGATTTTCTCTTTTCAAAACATCTAAAACTTGCTTTACATGTTCATCCCATGTTCTACTGAAAACAAGAATATCATCTAAATAAACTATTACAAAATCATCAATGAATGGTCTAAATACATCATTCATGACTCACATGAATGTAGCTGGAGCGTTAGTTAAGCCAAAAGGCATAACCATCCATTCATAGAGTCCTTGCTTCGTTTTGAAAGCAGTCTTCCATAGATCCTATTCTGCAACTCTGATATGATGGTAGCTTCTTCACAAGTCCAATTTAGAGAATTAAACTGCATCTTTTAACTGATCTAACAAATCATCAATACGAGGAAGAGGATAATGATTCTTTATTGTGATTTTATTTAGTGCTCTAAAATCAATGCACATTCTCCACGATCCGTCTTTCTTTCATACTAACACAATAGGTGATCCACACGGTGATGTGCTTGGTCAAATAAACCCTTGATTGAGCAACTCCTGTACCTGCTTCTTTATCTCTGCATTCTCTAGAGATGATAACTTGTACATTCCAATGTTAGGTAGTGGAGCATCTTGCTGCAAATAAATCTCATGTTCTATCTCTCGCTTGGGTGGAAGCCCTTTAGGTTCTTGAAACATAATATCATAATCGGAAACAACTTTAACTAGATTTTCATTTTGTTTAGGATTATAGCCTCGGAAGGCATCATATTTATCAATATCCTTTACTTTTACAATCATAAGTAAAAATTGTTTACTTGAATTTACAATTCTTTTCACCTGTCCTGAATTTATGAGAGAGAAATTATCTTTGAGTTTATGAGCCCTTACAATATATTCAGTTCCATCCTTAGCAAGTTGATACTTATTTTCAGTTCGATAGAAAATAACATTTCTATCGTACAAGTATGGGCTTCCTAATACAATTCCACATATGTCCAATGGGACTATGTCTAACTCAACCTCATCTACAAAATTTGACCCAATAGCAAAACAAAGTTTCCATTGTTTCGTAACTTGTAGCTTAGTTTTATCACACACCCAACCTAATGGATATGGCTTTTCATGAGGTTTTGTTTCTAGACCAAACTTCTTTACAATTGCTTCAGAAATCAAATTAATTTGTGACCCACTATCAGATAAAGTATCAATTTTAGTATGCTTGGAAATGACTCTAATATGAAATAGCTCATTTCTTTTCCTCTCATCATTATCATTTTCAACAGAATGTGAAGAAGTACTTGTAGATGCTTTAGAATCTTTACCTTGCATACCTGTAGTTGTAATCGTTGTCTCGTCACCTGAACCTGACCCCAAGTCCTTTTTAATAGAAACAACATTCTTTCACTCTTTACTCCCGAACTTCTTAGGCTTCAATTCCAGGTGCAATGACTAGCAGTGTGCCTCATCGTGTCCTTCCTTCTTACAATGAGTGCATGAAGGTTTATCCTTCCTATAAGGTTTGTTTTCTTCTCCTTCCATTTCAGTTTCTTCTTGCATTTATTCTTTCTTTCAATAGGTTTGGATGATTTCCCAACATATTGGGTTACATTTTTACCTCTAGCTTATAGATTAGTTGCTTGAACTAATACATCATCTAAGCTAGTTGGATTAAAGATAAGTATGGTATGCCTCAAATAACTATGAAGACCACCTATGTATTTCAACAATGTCTTTGGTGAGTCCAATGATATACCTAATATTAAAGCTCTCTTACGGAATTCCTAATTATAACTTTGAACACTTTGACCTTTTAATTGACGTAGTGTTTACCAACTCATCATTGCTTGTTGCATATAAGCCAAAGGATACAATTTCTTTTTAATAGCAGAAACAATTTCATTCCAAGTTGAAATGATTTTACCATGCTTTTGGAGATATGCTTGTGTCTTGCCTTCCCACCACACAAGTGCGGTTCCTCCAAGTTGAAGGTTAGCAAGTTGATCTTCTTCCTTTCTGAAACAACTTTATGCATCCTGCAATATACTTCAATTTGTCTTATCCAATTATCAAGATTTTCAGCATTAAGTTCTCCATCATAAATTGGAAAATCAAATTTTACATCTAACTTGATCAAAGAGTATTTCTTCTTTTTCTTTTTAGAAGAACTAGTTTTATGAGAAGAAGAAGATGATGATGATGATGATGGTGATGATGGAGGAGATGCTGGAGGAAGAATTCCTCCTTTCCTTTATCTTCTTTATCTGGAGGAACAAAAAGAAAAGGTTCCTCTACTCCTTTGTCTTGTTTAGGTGATGAAGTGCCTTCACCTTTACCCTTTTTAAACTCATTATACATCTCTTCCACCATTACACATATCGTCATGAAACTATCCAAGAATTGAGATTATGACCAAAGTGGAGTTTCATCTGCCATCCTTCTTTGTGAAAAGATCCTTCCAATCTCTGGATTTGCATCAACAAGTTCACTCGCACCTCGTCTGAGCTTCAACCTAGTAAGCATTCAAATTTCCACACAAAATTTTCAAACCTTTAAAAACCTTACTGCTCTGATACCACTTGATCCGTTAATGAAAAAGGTTTTATAGATTGTGTGAATTTGATTATGTTACTTAGTGCAACGGATCGAAAATATTGCGACTAACATAAATACATAAACAACTCGAAACCACATTCAAACACATCAACACAACCACATTTAATAAAGGAGTTCACTAGACTTCCTGGCTACGTCTCATGGTCCTTTCGCTTCCAGTGCTGACCTCTATATTTTGTCTTCAAATTACTATTATAGGTATGAGCTCAAAAATAGAGTCTCAAATAAGAAAATGTATCTCATCTCTATCTTCAACTCGAGTTTTCGAGTCAAAACGAGTATAAAATCGACCATATTTGGCCACTATGACCTCCATACCCCTAGAATGGTCCAAAACCACACTAGTCCACTCTTTCAGTGATATGGTATTGATATACCATGTATAGTTGCAAAAATGCGATGAACATGGAATAATACAATAAAATTAAAACTAAATGATAAATCAAAGGACCGAAGGGTGTGGGGTTGACCCCGATTGTTGGGCCTTTTCCCGACGGAGATCCCGATACTAAATGATCCAATGGTTATCGCACCCCTCGCTCGATCCAACGGCTATCACACCCTCCACTCGATCCAATGGTTGTCACGCAATATCATGCTCCCACTAGCCCCATGGTTAAGACTCCGAAAGCATGCGAGAAAAGCTATTTTGGTGTGCTACGTGTCGACCACAGAGTGTAATTGCATGAATTTTTGAAAAGCCATTTCCAGCCTTTAAGGCACGTGAGATACCACTTACAGCTTTCCTACCGAAACTCAAAGACGTTAAATTTCTTTTGAATCACCATATCGCGTATGTTTAGCATGTTAACCTGCTTTCATGCTTTGATGCGATATGCATTGATCTCCTCTAATTTGACGATCCAACAACTGTGCTTTGCTGCTTCGTCACCTTCTCTGCTGACATCATCCAGAACCTATGACTCATTCCTGGGTTGCCATGTGTCCTAGATGTAGGCATTGATTATTGAACGAAATCTTTGATTGGCTCTAATTTCTTCATCCGGACTCGGATTTACATATCGTTTGCATCATTGGATTCGTATTGACGAGCACTTTTAATTAATCCCATTTTCATCTACATTTGAAGACTTTGATTTGGAGGAAATACTGAATCCATTTTGGATCAGTTATAAAGCTCCATGGGTAGTATGTTTGCTTTTCAGCGGTTTTACTGAGGTCTTGGTGTGGTTTAACACCGAGGATGATGTTCCCTAAGGGGGAGGGTTTTGTAAGATCCCTGGTGAAAGTTCCATGTAATAAAAGTTAATAAAGGCAAAATAAGACCACAATTAACGGACAATTATTCCAAACTGAATGTTGGGCAAAGATATCCTAGTGGGCATAAATTTATATGTTTATGGCTAAAGGAAATTGGCAAAGGCAAAGGCTAAGGCTTTAAAAAGGAAAAAAGGCATTTTTGGCAGACTTATTTATGAAAATAAAGGAAAATAGGAGAAAAGGGAGGTGAAAGGTCATAGGTTGCATGTGAGGAGGAAAATGAAGGAAAATAATGGAAATTGAAGAAAATAGAGGCCTCATTAATAAAAAGGCTTCTAAGGATCAGTTGGCAGGCTTGGTTAGTGTAAGCTTAGTTAGTTTAGTTTTGAAGCTCTCTCATTAGTCTCTCTATCTCACTCTCTCACTCTTGGAGACTTAGAGTTTTCTTGGAGCACTCTAGCCTTGGAGAAAGGAAGGAAAAGTAGGAAAAGGGAAAGAAAGGAAGAGAAAGATCAAGCAGATTCAACAAGAATACTTGTAGGTAACATATTATATGTGTGATTTATTAGTTGGTTTTGACATGCATGGATTTGCATGTGGTGTATGGTTCTCTTGTTGTTGATGGCATGGTTTTGTCGGGTTATGATAGTGGTTTTCAGCATAGCCTTTACTTTTTCTGGATGCCATGGCATGTTGGAATGTTGATCTCAATTTTGAGCTTTGTATTTACCAAATGGATTTCAGAATCCGAGGCAGAGGTGGTCTCAAGGTTCATTCCAAAAGGTCTAGGAATCCCTCGACCAATTTTGGTGGGATACATGGTAAAGCGTGAGGGAGATGGCTCAGCTTAGGGCCTAGTGATCCAGGTTTGGATTGTGGTAAATCCTGAGAGACAAGGAGATGGAAAATTCCTCAAGGATAGTGATGGATTCTAGATGGCATTCCAAGTTTGGTTCGGTTTTGTGACCAAAGCACTAGTTTTGGTGTGATCATGGTTTGGTGAGGGTGGGGTGGTTTAACCTCTGGATTCCCTTGGTTGTTTTTGGATTGGTTTATCCATGAGATCCCACATTCATGCTTGGAATATGGCACAGGGGTGACTGGCTAAAAGAAATATTTGGTTCAACCATGTCTACGGTTGGGTGGTACGTGGAAGTATTGAACATGGTCAAATTTTTCTATGTTTAATAAAAGCTAAGTTCTCTTGCTTTTGTACTTGTTTATATGTGGATTTAATGGCTGTTATCTCACTATTATTTCCATGGTTTTATGATGGTTATAAGCGTGGTTATATGATTGGTTATTTTCATGCATTTAATTGTAACTAAAAGGATAATGGATGCAAGACCTAATTGATGTCATAATAGTTCAAGGGAGAAGGTGGTTATCCTTCTTTTCACATATCATAAGAGTTTTTAGTCATTCATGATTTGTATTGTATCCTAGAGCTGTAGATTTCATTGATGCCAAGTGTTTGACAAAATGTCAGTCCCGGTTGAGGATGGTCAAGCCTAGTCTTATTGTTAGTTTTGGTTTATTATTCTTCTCATCATGTGTTTAATGGATTTGGGAAGTTACAATAAGTTCTGGGAAATGGACAGAATTCTGGGCTTGAAAAGTTCCTTAAATCCAGCGGACTCTACCTCAGGCTTGCTGGAAATAGTCCCTAGACGTAGGCATGTAGGCTCGTGGGAGCATCCATAGATCTCTGGATGCTGGCATGCCCATAACATGGGAGTGTCCAAAGGTTTAATAGTCTAAAAACTTAGTGAGTGATACCTGTGTGGCTGGGATGGTTCCTGGGAGTGTTGTTGCTAATGTGGAAGGTATGTTTGATGTGTTTACGTCGATACCACTTCCTTAAGGAAACCTAGGAGGATGAATCATATCATAGTAGCCTCTCATCACATGTTTACCCCGGTTGGCTAGTTACTTGGGTAGATAAGAAAGGAGGGTGTTACATATAGAGAACTTATGCACAGGGGGAGCAGGTCCACCATCAGAATATGAAACCTAAAGAAAGTTGAAAAACACTTGATCCAACATCTATTGAAAGAAGAAATCAAGCAGTTTAGGGAGATATATTGGGACTCATGTAGGTGATCATGAAGAGTTATTGAAGTGATATAAGATACATAAGGAAGATGTACATAGAGAGGTCCTTGCAAGAAGAAGAATTATTGACAAGGGAAGATTTAGATAACAGGAAGCATGGTCTCAAGGGGAGATCCAATTTACAAAGATATTAGGTCCAAAGGAAATTTCAGGAACAATTGTGGAGCATTAGTAAGAAACCATTTCCCTTTAACATTGATTTCAAAGGGGGAGAGAATGCAAACGTTGAAAATTAGTAAGAGAGGAGAAAGGAGAGAAAGCAAGATCAAGAAAGAAGAATCTATCTAGTCGATCACGGGGAGTTCCAATTAACATGTTAGGGGGATATTGATCCATTTCCATCAATGACTATGAATGTTTGTTGGTGTTTCCATTGATGAAAAAAGGGTATATTGTTGGACATAGTGTTGTCATTGATGACAACCAGTGTAACTAATGTCAAAGGGGATGTCTAAAGAAGTAACATTGTCACTCATGAATCCAAGGAAGTAGTTTGTTGGTCCAATCCCTTACATGTATTCATCACATGAAACTAAAATGATATAAATTTTATTAAAGTCATGATTCCCAAATGAATCTATGGATGATATGTTTAGATAGTCCTAATGTCACAGAGGAAGTCTAAGGAAGTAGCAGTGTCATTTATGAATCCAAGGGAGCAATATGTTAGTCTAATCCCTTACATACCATCATCACATGAAGCCAAAATTATGTTAGAAAAAAGGAAAATACTAAGAGGGGGGTTGATCCCTTTCATGCAATCATCACATGAGGCCAAAATGATGTTAGAAACTAGGAAAATACTGAGAGGGGGGTGAATCAATATTTTTGACAATTTAAAAAAATTCCTTGCTCAATGTAACAATATTTAACAATGCAATAATGAATAACAACATACAAAATCATAAATATGGACATAAGATATTAACATTAAATCCAAACTAGGAAAAACACAAATTATTTTTGATTATGATGCAAAATAGAGCTCCAAATTCAAATTACATCAATTTTTGTGTTGGCTACAACCAACAGAAGGCTTCAACCTTCTTTTTCTCCACAAGCACCAATTTTTTCATTTTTCAGACACCAACCTGAAGGAAGCACCAACTTCTTGTTTATCAATGCCAACTGAAATGAAGCTCCATCTTGCCCTTGTGCAATCACCTACTTGAACAACCCCTTCTATACTTCTTTTATATATTTTTCAATTCCATATCACAAAGGTTTCTCTGTCATACTTTCATAGATAAATTCTCTTTTTCTTGTGCTCTCTCAAGATATTCAATTTTCAAACACCTTTGATACATATACTATAGATTATATACCTTATCTGTAATATTGCTATTGTCTATATAGATTTAGAGAAAATTCTATATTCAATTGATTTGTTAATTTTAGGTTTAACAATCAGTTTAACAGTTGTATTGTTTTAATTAGATTCTCTACTATGACTACTTTTTTGTTTGTTTAAATTTTAGGAGTTACCCTCAGTTTAACTTTGTTGGATTGACACTGCATTCTATTTAAGCACTCTGTTTTGATTTGCAATCTAACAATCTATTTTATTTTTGGTGCTAGAACACCAAATTTATAATGGGGATGACAAGTTTTCAACCAGTAGCACACCCTTATCTTCAACTCTCTTTATCTTGAGACTAAGTGTCGAGATCCATAGCTAGAGAATGCTTAACCTTCCATGCCCTTAAATATTTTTTTGAATTGTTAGGCTATTAGAATGCCAATTTTGTAACCTACCCTTAAATTTGAACTCTCGGTGGATATGGCTTGGAAGCCAGGATCAACTTCTTAGGCACAAAAAAACACATCCTTTTCAATGGTTAAGACCTATACACCCCAACGTTTTAATTCCTGGGTGTTATATGTAAAAGGGGCCAAAATCACACCTTTTCTACCAAAGCATTTAATGCTCATAAACCGACTTCGAGGATGCCAAATTTATGATACATGATGTGCCAGTGAGATTTTTATCTCGTGGCTCTTTCTACCATAGAGTGCTCCTCATCTATGTCTCTGATTGAACTTCTGCAGTGGGACATGAATCTTCATGTCATCTAACAAAGATTCTCTCTCCCAGAGTCTGTTTAACATGACAGTGTGCCACTCCTAAATCTCCCACGATGGGATGTGAATCTTCATGTCTGGTAACAAACATATCGCTATTGTGTGACTTAGTCAACTGTGCCATGTTGAACCTTTGCAATTTTTTTTACTTCTGTGGCACAATGTCATATCATGCTACATCACCAAACTATTCGGTAAAGGGTCACTTGGACACTTGAAAGTGCCAAATATGCATGCCACTTGTCACCTCTTCACTAACATCACTTGTACCATGCCTCTACCAATTACATATCACCACATGTATTTACCTCCATGTCCTCGCGATATAGAAGAAAGGCTAAGGGTGCTCGGTTTTTCATTGTTTTCCTTTGTTAAAATTTTTGGGCCAAACACAAAATTCATATTAATTACAAGTGTTCTGTTGCTAGAGAATTTCTTTGTTTCACGCTTTCTTTCTAGCGTTGTGCTTGCTCCTCATCGAGTGCTTCATCTAGAACCTTTGTGGTGCAACGAACATCAATTTACATGAAAATTCCTATTTCGCAGGTTTTGTCAATCGTGGGACCGTGATTCTTCATCCCAAATCCTCTCGACTTAAAGTTTAGCAACACCCTATAAATTTTCACTTTAACTAATGGGAAAAGGCTCATTTGCTCTTGTTAGCCTGTGTAGAACCATGAGGCTTTGGAACCCTGTCATTCTTCAAAGTGCCATAATTTCTTATCCATTAATATTTTTTCAATCTTCCATATACCGTTTAAAAGGTCTCTTAGAGGGCTATCTAGCTAACCAATTTACATATGATTTTGAACACTTTTACTATAGACAAAATTTCTTCAAATTTTGGATATAAGCATCAACAAACTCCCCATTTAACTTGTATACTTGACATTAATGAATATACTTTTACATCAATGATAACACTTTGCTCAACAATGTCCCCATTTAGCATTGATGGAAACACCATTAAATGGGGCTACCAATAAGCGAAGATTCATTGATGGTAAATCCAACATTTGTTCATAAAAACCACCTATGTTGCTGCTTTTATCTGTTTACTATTTTACTAATTCCACCCCTTTGGTTTTGAGAAGCTAATTGCATCCATTCCTCTTGTTAATTAAAGAGTTACCAGAAAACATCTCATTATGCCAAATTTGTCTCATTATCCACCTTTGACATAAATGGAAAATAAGTTAGATACCCCCCCTGCAATTAATATTCCCTTATGATTCTTCTTTTCATGTGGACCTGTCATCTCCTCCTTAGTTTATCTCTATTATTCATCTATCCCTATACTGATTTGGACAACTACCTTCTTTACTTGTGTACAAGATCTAGTTAAGGGAGGAGAGAGAAATTACTCTTAACCTCTACCTTAAATACTAAAATGGTTCTTATGCTTGGGGTTTGGTGAAGATATAAACAACCTACTCTTTTGCAGGAATATACTCCAGTTTCACAACCTAAGTTGTAACATGTTCTTTGAGAAAGTGGTACTGTATGGGAATATGCTTAGTCTCTAAATGTAAAACAAGATTTTTGGACATGTTGATAAAACTTGTAGTGTCAAAGATAATGGGAATAGGATCTATATAAGTTACCTTAATTTATTGTAAGGTTTGCTTCATCCACAAAATATTAGTGTAGCTAGATGTTGTTGCTATATAGTCTTCTTGAAAAGTACTGAGAGAGATTGATATACGCTTCTTGCTCAACCAAGCCACTAGGCACTTTCAAGGAAAGAAAGCACCTCCACTTGTGCTTTTCATGTCATCTACATTTCCTTCCCATTTAAATTTTGTATATGCAATTAGTAAGAAGTTTTTAACTTGTGGATACAATAATCCATAATCCATTGCAGCTCTTAAATATTTGAGTATTATTTTTTCTACTAGGATATGAATTTGTTGGGGAGCTGATTGATATATACAAACAACACCAACAAATCACATAATATTTGGTCTTGTAGTTGTTAAATATAAGAGGCTGCGTATTATTGACATGTACATGGTTTTATCTAGCTTAGGTGACCGATCATCTTTGTTGATCTTTCATCCAATGCCCATTAGAGTACTAACAAGTGAGCATTGTTCCATTGCAAATTTCTTCCACACTTCTTTGACATACTTGCCTTGGGAGATGAATATTCATTTTGTTGATTGTGTAATTTGTAAACCAAGGAAGTATGGAAGTTCTCTAAGCATAGACATTTCAAATTCAACCTTCATATCACCTGATTTTTTTGGACAAAGTTCATCTACATCAATACAAAAAATAATATCGTCAACATAAACAACAACAATCAAAACATTTGCTTTTATGGATTCGATATATAATTTGTTGTATGCTACTCCATCCACAATGTAATAGATATTTATCTAATTTAGAATACCAAGCCCTATGTGCTTTTTTAAGACCAAACAATGCCTTTTTCAACCTACATACATCACCATAATTTTCTGATAGTTGAAAACCTTTTTGGTTGCTCAATACCATTTAAAAAAGCCAATTTTACATCCATTTGATATATCTTGAAATTTTTGTGATTGGAAAAAGATAAAAACATTATGATAGTCTCTAATCTATCTACAGGAGCAAAGGTTTCATAAAAATATAATCCTTCAACTTGAGCATAACATTTCAATACTAATCTGACCATATTTATCACCACTTTCCATTCTTATTCAATTTGTTCCCAAAGGCCCATTTTGTGCCAATGATTTTTTTTTTTTTTAATGTTGGCCTTGGAACCAATTCTGAAGTTTGATTCTTCTCAATTTGATCTAACACTTCATTCATGGAATTTATCCAATTATCATCTTGGATGTCTTGAGAAAAATCATTTGTTTCAATCATGGACAACATAGCCACATGTGATTGATGAGGGGGATTCATTACTCTTTTTCTAGTTTGGAATCCTGCTTCCAAATATCCTACAATTTGATTAGAAGGATGATGGTTGTCGGCTTGTGTGGGCCTGACCTAGGTTTAGAGGTGATTTAGCCAAGCAAATCTTGGTACTACTGGCCCTTTCGGCAATAGTCCGTGGAGCATGGACTGAGGTATCACCCGAAGTAGTATGGGAGGGTGCTAGAACCAGGTTTCCACACCCTGGGGATGTTTGATGAGCTTCTGGAGGGTCGCAGTCTGACCCGTCACTACGTGCACTCGGGATCCCTTCGCAACCTGCGGTGCTACTACCATGCAGCCCTATTCGGGGAGAAACCCATATAATACCCAAGTTCCTTGCTATTTAATCTGTTTATTATCTGATTACTTAACTTGTGCGAGTAATATTCATGATTATTCATATCAGTGCGCGCGATAAATAAACCAATATAAGCGTAAAGAAGGAAATGTACAACAAATACATAGGAATAAGAATCAATTTCTCTTTATTAATCTTCAACCTTGATTACAGACTTGACACCGCGCTGCGCACTCAGCTATAGGGGTCCATGCACTCAGCTGCAGACTTTACTAGGCCTCTACACACTCAACTGTGGACTTTACTAGGCCTCTGAGCACTCAGCTACAGATCCTCTTCCTACTAATAGGACCCAATACACTTAGAATCCTACTCTAAGCTCGAAACATTCATATTATTCTCTCCCATTCCTTCGCTATTAACTGTGTTTACAACTTAGAGCCTCGCTCTATTTATACAATCCCATGGTCCACAAACCACGGGTAGGTTGACATGAACTTACATTAAATTACATTACTTTAGGGCTGACAACCCTATGACCTAACCTATACTTCACGCTCCACGCCCGCAATTCACAAAGTCTTACAAAACCTTTAACCAAAATTTGGGCTTTGAGCCCCAAAACATGCTGTGGTGGGATTCCACGCCCAATAGGCCCTCGACACAATCACCGTGACTCATCTCGAGTCACTTTGCTGGTGCGGCGATCTTGGCACGGAGCCCCTCCAACTGGTCCCGTACTGCCCGGAGGTCTGCGACGCACTGTTCTACGGTTTGCTAGACCTGCTACATGCGTTCCTCCGATGCTTCTTTGTGAGGATACACTACCTGCCTTAGCGCATATATCTCCTGCATCTGTGCAAGCTTTCCCTCAATCTTGGCTGTAATGGTGAAGGCCTCATCAATCCAAGGCTGGATGCATGCTTTGAGAAGTGCCTCTTTCTGTCTTGCAGCATCCACCTATTCCTTCAGTGCCCTTGCTTGCTACATCTTTGCTAGCTGTTGGGTGAGGATGACTGTCTACACAGTTCCCATTACATTGTCATACTGCTCCTACAGTTTGTGTGCATCTGTTTCCAGGCGCTGTATGTTGGGGTCCTCCTGTAAGGATGTGAGGACGTCAAAAGCTTGGTCCAACATACCAGTATAGTCCTGTACTGCCCGTCCAATTTCTTCCAATCCTGTTTGAATTGTGCTGACGTGCTGCTCTCTAACTTCCAGAGGAGTGGAAGGCTGTGCCTTCAGCTGCAGCTCGACAATCTGGAGTTTCAGCTCCAGCTGCACTTGCGTTGTTTCCTTGCACGCGCTTCGTACTTCACTTGCCAGACAATGGATCTGCATCTCTATTGGTAGGTCTATGGCGATGGATAACTCTAGAATGCACTGGCAGGCTTCATCAACTGTTTATGCGATCTGCTGATTTTGTGACACTAGTTTGTCATGCTGCACGCTGAGCTGTTCGATGTTGATATTATTCTCACTCAATACCTAGATTGCACGGCCCTCCTGGCGTGGAGTTTTGCTGTGATGCCATCCTGTAACTAATACAATGTGTCTCATGGAAGGGTAGCCAAGTTAAGGCCCATTCCCTTGATCCTGCTTACCGTGGCTCTGTCATATTCGTTCTCCACTGTTAGCGCTCCTTCCGGTAGCCCTATGGTGTTGGCCATCTTTATGCGTAACAACTGCTCCATTGCTGATGTACCTGTGGGGTCGTAGGCAGCTATTGCTCCTTCCTATGGGGACCACACCTGAAGTTCCTACAGCTGTGCCCTTAGGGTCCCCAACAAAATCTGTTGCTTTGTCATGGCTTCCTGGAGCGCTTCCTTGGTGACCTCATGAACCATGTCGCCAGTGTTGTAGAGGTCGCCTTCTGTCAGTTTAATCAGTTCAATGTCTAGTTTGGATGCCTTGACCTTTTTTCGTGGACTTGATCTCTCCGTGATGCGCAGCCATTTCAGCTAGGTGGACGTTGTGCTCAGGTCCACACCTTCTGTTGTGTCCTTTGCTCCCTATCCTGTAGACAAGTTATGGCCCCCTTCTTCTTGCATCATGGTGGCCCTTGTTGCATGCACTGCTGCTGCTTTTTTGACAACCTTGGCCTACTCTGTGGCTGCTTTCGCTGCCTCGCGGACAACCCTTACCTTCACGACTGCTTGTTCGTTGCGCTTTTTCTAGGCCAACTAGGTGATATGCAACTTGGTTGCAGCCTTCTACTTTTGTGCTACTATTCTATCCTTCTTCGCTAGATCCGTGGTGCACCACTCGAGAGGCCATGATTCTAGCATTGAGAAGATTGCATCATCAATGGCTATGAAGGGGAGCTTGGTCCATGTCTCTGCCGGATCCTTACGCGCCTTGATATACATATTATGCATGTCCGCCTTGAAGTTTGTAAAGCTCCATAGACTATTGTACACTGTGGGGGATAGGCATGACCTCTTCTTGATCCACATCCAGATGCTTGCCTCCATGAGCACCCAGAAGATCTTTGTTTTGTGGATCTGCGTGGCATCCTTAGTAGCCCAGAGTGACACATACTTTGCAGCCTCTGGTAAGTCTTGTTCAATATTAGGGAACTGACTGTCCTCAGGCAGTTCCCCTATTACTAGTAAAATAGACAAGAGCAACCACGCATAGTGGAAGGTCTTGCCATGCTCCTGGGCTTCCTTGCAGTTAGTTAGGAATTCCTCGCAGAGGAACTTGGCCTAGTTGAATTGGACCCCCCTCGGCGCATTATTCTTCCAGTGCAACTATCGGCACTGGTACCTCATGTCTGCATCATTTTCGCATTACCTTCCCGTCCAGGAGTTGGGTGGCTACACACACTCCTTTATCTTTAATGCTATTTATTGCGTAACCCCTCTTTTTCTTTTCTAGTTTGTATTTCTTCTTCATGGCCTTTGCAAGTGCCAAATCTCCCCGGGGTCATTTCCCTTACAGGGGAGGTGGGAAATCCTATGGATAAGATCCGCCATGATGGGAATAGGCTCCTCCAGCCATAAGTACCCATCATGCACTAGGCAAAGCAGCTGCATGATGATGAAAATTGTGATAGGCGCGCAGTGAAAGTGTGGAATCCATAGTAGTTGAAGTAGTCTGGCATTCTCCACACCGTTCAGCCATTTCTGCAGCTCTAGTGTTGTAACTAACCCCTCCGTGCTCTGCTTCATGAGGTTCTCAGTCTCTAAATGTGGGAACTTCTCACTATTTGCGAGGTCCCAATATTCAAACTTCATTGTGGGCATGCAGCCCAGTGCCGAGCCTTCAAACACAATTCCATTGGGGAGGAGCGGGGTTTGGAGTGCACTCTTAGCGGCATCTAAATCCTTGGGTATCTTACCTTAGCTTTCCCTTTCCATAGAGGAACGTACTCGGGCAATTTTGATGCAGCACGCATCGGCTGGATGTCCTCTTCCATGTCTTCTGCTACTTCTATCTCATCTACGAGAGCCTGTAGGTCCTCCTCATTGTTGTATATCTCAATGCTGATAGCCTTTCCCTTTTTGCCATGGAGAGTTTACTGAACCATGGATTCTGCGGGGACATGCGGACTGGTCCCACTGCCTGCTTATCCTTCTTGGGGCTTGGCGTTCGAGGTGATTTCAAGATTTTCGGTGCGACCCCAGTGTCTCCGGGACATCATGCATCATGGGGTTCTGTGCAGCCTCGTCGGTGGTTCTTTCTGTATAGCCCGAACCTCTCTTGGTAGTTGTTATCTTACTTGAACTCTCTGTGGTTTTTTGTGAACTTCAGGGCTCAAATATCGCTTGGCGCTCAACACTCTATGTTCTACGTAATTGCTCAAATCTCAAATGAACAAGTGTTGTCTCGTGGCTAGCCCCTGGAGTTTTATAGCGCCCTTTGAATTCAAATTTGACCGTTCCCCCAAAGTCTGAGCCATTAATACTTTATTGGCGGCAGATTGCCCTAAATATAGCTCTTAATTCGTGTCTTAATTGCCCACCACCCACTCCCTTTTGCCTTTAATTGGGCATCTCGTCATGAACAATGACACCAATGGTTACTTCCTAGCCTACTCACGCGGCAGCGCAGTCCCCCATGCATGGGCGCAAACATTGTGCCATGCTGATTCTGCACGCACCTCCCTCATCGCGGAGCTCCCAAACAGACTCTTTTAGAGCCCCACACTCTCTTTCAACTATCTGGAGCACTTAGACTATGCTCCTTACGGCTAGTCAGGTGGTCGCACCACCTGTGCGAGACTTAACCTAGCCTTCCAGCATAGTCCGCGGAAACTCCTCAATTGTTTGCACGACCACCGGCGCTGCGTGTTCTACCATATACAGTGTGCTTCCCTTGTTACTGCATTTGGTGAGGTGCAGTCGTGGCCATCGCAGCAGAGTCATAAAATCTCAGCGACAATCTTCTACTACAGTGGTATGGTCATCTGTATCTTGCTTTGTCATCCTTGGTTTATTGATGAGACATGCTTGTGTGATCTCATTTTCCAGCCTTTTAATTTCACCGTCCATCCACATGATTTTCTTCCTCAATCATACTTGGTCCTGTTCGGGTGTGCGAAGTCTAAGTTTCCTTCGCCGGATGGCTTCCTAAATCCGTAGATGTTCATCCTCGCCTATATGTGTGATTTCTTCCTCCTGGCCATCGCTCACTGTCACCACTACGGGCTCCAGTACGTGCATATTCCTTTTTGTATTTTCTTCAGTAATTACAGTCTCCACTCTGTTCCACACCTTTGGAATCTTCTATGCATTCAGGGTTTTGCACATGGTTTAGTAGGCCCATCAAACTGCTGGCACGCGCAGGTCCCAATAATTTTGTCTCACTTGGTGAACCTTGTTCAGTACTCCGCACACCTTATTGAAGGCTTCATCGTGGAGAATTGATAGCCTGCGTCGCCTTTCCTGTTGCTATGGTTTGTTCTAATTTTCTAGTCTGGGGGTGGTGTGCGCTTGTGCGGATTGTACAACATATGTCTGTACCCATCGGGAAAGGTGGGCGCGCAAGTTGTTCCGCCCCTATTGATTGGCTTTTGTTCAGAGCTGGGGTTTTCCAAAATGTAGATGCATCATCCTTCTGCATCCATGCCAGTCCTCGAAAGTTCCTCGACGCATACCCCACCATGCGGGCGTTGCACACATTGCCCACTTTAGTGCATCGAATCGTTGCTGTTTTGGAACTGCACTTTCAAATTTGCTCAGGAATTCATCCACCACTGAAAATCCATCATATATCAGCACTCCCTTGCCTCTGTTGTCATGCAATGCAATGATCTGATCATCATGTTGCAGTTCAGCGTTGTTACTTTTTGCAGCCGATTTTGCCATCGCTCTATCTCTTTGTCTGAATCCAAAGTGTAGAAGCTTTCGCGCTCCCACAAAATCCTTCCATCTGCAGTCGAATTCACCCAATCTTCTTCTCCCACAATTATTTTGTAAATACAATCAAGATCGTCATCACTATCATCATCGTGAATTGATTCAGTGTATCGCACTCCTTCGGCTGGATCTAGCGGTACTACTACGTGCAGTGATTTTTCTCGAAGATCATTTTGCGCTTCTTCAGATTTATGAATCCATTCATATCGGTGGCCCAGTCTATAACTAGTAGTGTGGGATAGGGATTACTATCATCGACAATCTCTCTTACTTCGAAATCCACCTGTGCGCTTGCTCCTTCAATATCTACGGTTACCCCTTGCAATCTTCCCATGGGAAAAATCTTCTGTTGGTTCGCCATTCATAACTGAATGGGGGACCATTATAACGCGGGTCTGCCCATGCATTCCCATGTTTGCTTTGGTAGTACAGTCATGTTCGAACCCAGGTTTAGGATTACCTGATCCATTTCATATTCGCCAATCTGCGCAATCAACCTCATTTCCCTTCCGGTGCGCAATGCATGCTTCCCAGTTTCTAGACCACGCGCACCTAGTGATAAGTTCTTGTAGTCCTTTGACCACCTTGCTATCGTGTAACAGTTTCATGCATGTCTCTAGAAAGGTAATGAGCATTGAAGGATCCATCCTTGGTTCTAGTTGCTACTTACACCTGAAGTGGCGGCCTCCATGAAGCTCTTCCTAGCTTCCATGAGTGTCTCCTTCGCGCGTTCTAAATCAAACTCGGGTTCCTTTGTAGGAGCCTTGTGAACCCACACACTTTCTTCTGGTTGCTTCCCTTTATCATCTCTAGTGGTCATACCACTCCTAAGCATCATGTTTACATTCGGGCCTTCTTCACATGGCTCAGACCTCATCATTTGTAAATTCTGGTTGGAGGGGGCTGGAGTACCCCCTTTTCGCGCATCCTCGCTATCAGTGATAGGCAGTCTTCTGCCTCATGATCAAACTGAGTACAATACCAACATAATATTCTTGTCAGGTTTGTACAATTGCGAGTATAATGCCCTGGCCCTCCGCAATTGTAAAAAATTATTTGTTCGCGACCCCTTCCTGGTCCCATTCCGCCTCGACCCCAACCGTGGCCCTAAAACCCAGCGCGTGCCATCCCTGCATTTGGGTCAAGGGCTCACGTTTCAGTTTGTACCCTGTAGGCAGAAGTCTGATCCATCATTAGTTCATAGCTTCGGCAAGTGTGTACTTCATGGCCTACCGACCTGCAAAAATTACAAAACAATTGCTGGGAGTCTGTATATACTTTTGCAACAGATGGCAATTATCCATGGTGTGTTTTCCTCCTATCTGGCAGATCCTTCACCATAATGAAAATGTCACGCTCGACCCTTTCTATGCCTCAGGTCTTAATGGCATCGACCCCCCTCCTGCCAAGTAGTTCACGAACACTGAACAATGGTCCTTGTCGTGCCCTTGGCCTTTGCATTTTATGCACCATACTTCCTTGCGCATCTCCATCCGAGGTGTCCTGTCCTATTTCAAGCTTTGCATTTCCAGACACAGATTTTGCAGCTGCGCATGGATTTGTTGGACTCCCAACCCAAGGTCTTGTATAGGGGTCTCATGCAATCTAATTTCTATTTCCAATGCTTCAGCCTGGGTGGAATTTTTTTGCTGTGACAACCCCATCCTTAAGTGTGGTGTAAGTGAGGCCACAAACCATGCGCAGTGCTGCACAGATGTTAATGTCATATTGGCTTCATGGATCATACTCTTCACCCTTTGGTCCAGATCCTAGGGGGTCTCACCCAGGAGCATCGTGATCTCCTTAAAACCGATGATTGATTGTGTCTCTAATCAGTTAAATTCCCTATTTAGCGTGGCCAAGATCTCTGCAATTCCTGCATTCGGGTGGTCATCAGAATGCTTGATATACCACGTTAATGCACGATCCTGCAGCACACTCACCAGCATATCCTTTTTAATATTATCATCCACGATGCCCTGTGCTTCCCATACTGCTCTTACCATGAACCAGAATTGGTCCGGATCTTCATTTCCCACTCCTCTGAATACCAATAGTTTGATCGCACTCGCCATACTGAATTGTGGTGGTGGCGGAGGTGGGGTGGGTGGAGATGGAGGTGAGGATGGTGAGATGGGTGGCAGTGTGGGTGGAGGTGGTAAACGTGGAATACGTTGCCTTATCAGACTGACCACGCTTCTCGGAGAAACTTTCGTGAGCTCTTCCTCACTTTCCCATGAGGGTGAAATTAAAGGATTGTTTTCCAACTCTTCACTACCTCTGCTTCTGTAGATATTCCCACTTCACATAGTTCCAAACATTAATTTATTCGCATAACCCACTTTTCACACAATAACAACTTAATCCAAGTGTTCAAAGATTTAATATACTTACCTTGCGGTCCCTTGAGAAAACGTCATTCTGCCTCATTGTAGCTGACAGTTGTGTCGACCGCGAACTTAGTGATAAATCCTCCTATTATTTGGTCGAGCCAATGGTCCATAACTCGCGCTATCTTATCTCCTGACACTTCTAGTCTACGCACTAATTCCAGATTCCACACTAATGGTTTGTCGAGCCTACACCTTCCCTGGCTGTCTGCTAACTTTGCAATCCACTCATATAGCTCAAAAGGAAGGATGCAAAGAAATTTTCATGGATTTCCATATACAAGTAGCGCTCCAACAACTGTTCCTTAGATACCCATGGATTTCTGCTCTCCTGTGCTGCGAACTTGTGAATCTTCTTGTCCAACCACTCTTCAATTTATTTATTCTTTGGATTCTAGTGGCACGACATCAGACATCCTTTATGAAGATCTCGGTCCTGGCAACAGAACCATTTGTTGGCTTGTGTGGGCCTGACCTAGGTTCGGAGGTGATTTAGCCAAGAAAATCCCGGTACTACTGGCCCTTTCAGCAACAGTCTGCGGAGCGCGGACTGATGTCTCGCTCGTAGTATGGGAGGGTGCAAGAACTAGGTTTCCGCACCTTGGGGATGTTTGATGAGCTTCTGGAGGACTACGGTCTGACTTTTCGCTACACACACTTGCGATCCCTTTGCAACCCGCGGTGCTACTTCCGCGCAGCCCTATTCGCGATGCAACCCATATAATAACCAAGTTCCTTGCTATTTAATCTATTTATTATTGGATTACTTAACTTGTGCGAGTAAGATTAATGATTATTACAACATATTCAACAATCATATTAGTGCGTGTGATAAATAAACCAATATAAACATAAAGAAGGCAATGTACAACAAATACACAGGAATAAGAATCAAATTCTCTTTATTAATATTCAATCCTGATTACAGACTTGACACCACCCTGCGCACTCAGCTGTAGGGGTCCGCGCACCCAACTGCAGACTTTACTAGGCCTCTGCGCACTCAGTTGCAGAGCCTCTTCCTACTACTATGACCCAATACACTTAGAATCCTACTCTAAGCTCGAACCATTCATATTCTTCTCTCCCATTCCTTCTCTATTAACTGTCTTGACAACTTAGAGTCTTGCTCTAATTATACAATCCCATGGTCCACGGACCATGGGTAGGCCGACATGACTTTACATTACATTACATAACTTTAGGGCAGATGACCCTATGACCTAACCTATACTTCGCACTCCGCGCTCGCAATTCGCGGAGTCTTACAAAACCTTTGACCAAAACTTGGGCTTTGAGCCCCAAAACATGCTGTGGGGGATTCCATGCCCAATAATGGTTTTGAACATAACTTGAGGGATATTTTGGTTGGGGGAATTTTGCATCTTCATTGTCTTCTTCCTCGAATTGTTCATCATCATCTTCATGGTTGGCTTATTCCAATGAAATTGTATTTGTTGGTTTCTTGTACTTGAGAGGGATTGACTCATTTTTAATTTTATTCATAAGTAATTTAATAAAAATGGGGATTTTTAATTTTCATCATAAATAATTTAATAAAAATGGGGATTTTTAATTTTCATCATAAATAATTTAATAAAATGGTTTACAAAATTATTTCCTATGGTGAAAGTGAATTTACTATGGTAAAATTAATCCTACATGGTGTATTTCGATCCGCTTAGTATGAAATGGCTAGGTGATCATTTTTTGGGTCATAACAAATTGACCCCAACGTAAGTGGGCTAGGAGAAAATCATATGATCGAAACAGGTTGTAGGTTACACTTCCATGAGACACCAAAGGGGAGTCAGAGAGAGAGTGAGAGAGAGTTGAAGCAAGGCAAGGAAGGTTTGAGAAAAGGAGGGGGCGAGACCTACTAAACTGATGTAAGTCTCCTTTTATTTTGGAGTACATGATCTCAAATGAGGCGGGGGAGGCATACCCATACTGACCGAGATAAATGAGTACAAATAATATTGATGTGCCCAATAGTATGGGTATGAGCTACAAAGTACATGATACATGATACATGATACATGATACATGATATGCTGGCGTTAATGGGCTAGAATGTGATACAATATTACAATGAGTCCCATATACATAACATGCTTGGAAAACAAAGGCCATGATTGAATACAATAACATCTGCTGATCTGAGTACATGAGATATAATGCCGCTCAAGCTAACATGGTGAGGGGAATCACAACTAAAGAGGCCCCGTTGAACAAGAAAGGGCTCTGAAGATCGTAGTGGACTATCTGAAGGAAGCATGCATATTGTGGGTGCTACAAGTGGCTGAAATTGAACCAATGATTTCTATGGAATTGCATCTGAGGCTGGATCATGAACTGTTGAAATCTAGGCATGTGGGGGTATACCTGAAGGGCCACCCCCTCATGAGGCATAAAACATCTCACACACACCTGAGAAAAGCTGGTACATTCGTTGGATCACTCGCTCATCAAGTTTACAATTCTCGATCATGTAATAATAATGAGTTGGAGTCAAGCACATGAGAACTAACCAAGTCAAAGGGAAATGAGGATTCCCTTTACTTGATCTGGGCACTGAACAATGATGGAAGCTGGAACCAAGGTACACCGCCCTATAAAACACTCTTCCAGAATAAATGTGTTGAAGTCGATAGAAGAGGGCATGCCGGAGTTGGGGCAACAAGGAGTCCTCAACAAATGCACAAGGGATCATAGTAATGTGACTGATGGGCTGACACCAGAGATGATGGAGGAAGGACACAATATGAGAGGTTGATTGGTGGCTTCCCTTGTCTAAGCATAGTATGCATGGTTGACCTGGCAGCGACTGACACAATTCCAAAGGGGATGGTCAATTACTCAGACATATGCTTTTCAAAGACAAATTAGTATAGCTAGAGCCAAAATATGAGCAAAATGGGATGAATATGATGAAAATATGGATGATACACTATAACAATACTCAATGGGACTCTGAACGGAGGCCATGGATGAAAGGGTGACTCATCTCAGATGCTCTGAACAAGGGTGACTTGATGATGCTACCTCATAGGGGAGGCCCAAAGGGAACCATAAAAACATGAGAAAATAATGGTTACTCATGCAAAAAGTTGACACGTGTGTCAACCAGTACAAAGGCAAAGTGGTACCATAGTACAAGTGGCTCATATGAAGAAATTCGATTTTGATGGGGGGTAAAGTGAGACCTCACGGAAAAAATGGCTTCCTAGTGAAGTTTCAAATAACCAAAAATAGAGAGAGACCCATTATAGAGCTTGGTGAGAGCTTTCCAATGGTGTTGATGGTTCGTCAAATTGAGCTATAGTTTGGTCGCAATGGGAGGAAAAAAAAGCTAGGATTTTTCGCATAAAAGGGCTTCTTGTCCCCAAATCCAATTCATTTGGACATTGAGTTGTTGGATAATTTGGGGAGGAGGAGAAGGCCCTAAATCTTGGAAATCTCGTACCGGACAAAATAACTATTGAAATTCAGATCTGTAAGTTTCAGGTAGGTGGCCTTAATCATCTAAGTATGGCCTTAATGCTTCTTGGAAGGGTGGTCTCTGGTGAAGAATCAAGGTAAGAAAAATGAGGGAATGAACTATGTTGGGACGGGCCCCCCTGGGGTCAGATTTTGTAAAGTTTTGTTAATTATTGTAAAGTCTCCACATTTTGAGGAGTAGAGCTTAAGTAGTGCAGGTTCATAGGAGTCAAAGGGGATTTTATAAGGTCAAATCCCCTTAGTTTGTTAAGAGTTAAGTTGTTTTGTGACACACCCATGGTTCGCGGACCATGGTATTGTAATGAAGAATCATATAAAAATGAGTCATAGAAGAGTCATAGGAATATAGAATGAAGAGCATAGATTTGGGTCTATTTTCTCTATTCTTTACTTGGGCGAAGGGGAAGGCTCCTACAATTGTGTGCACGGAGACCTTGGTAAGTTCGCAGCTGAGTGCGTGGGCCCTTGGAGCTGTGTGTGCAGGATTGGAAAAGACTGTAATTGAAGATCTAAGAATAATAAAGGCTTGTTTTGAATAATTATCTGTGTATTACTGATTCTATCTGAATTTACTGTATTTTGGATCTGCTGAATGCAATTAATCAGGGAAAATACTTAATAGATTTGCAAATACTTATATTTGTGTATTTGTATGATGTTATGAATGTTTAGCGTAATTGGCGAAGGGCACAAATCTGCTAACTATTAATTGCTGTAACTTTTGGGTTTTAGGGGTTAGAGTTTGGGCAGATCAAGATAAGCCATAAGTTTGACATAAACACATCACATAGTCCTTTGGATGCAGGAACTTGGTTCTAACATCCCCCAATACTGCCTCGCGTGAGACTGCAACCTGTGCTATGCGGGTTGTTGCCAAAAGGGCCGATAGTATAGGGTTTTGTTGGTTAGCATAACTAACTCTGAACCCGGGTCAAAGCCCCCTCAAGCTAACAAATGGTTTCATTTCCAGGACTAATATCTATCTGAGGAATGTGTGATGTGCATAAGTGGATACTGACTAAGAAGAAGATTGAAAAGTGGATAGATCAGAAGCTACACGAGTTTGCAGCTCAAGAAAATAGGAATCCACGCTTGTCAACATAAGAGTGGTTGCAGAGATACTTGTATACAGAGGAACACAAAATTTTCTTCTGCTCCTTTCTATGTGAATTATACGAATGGTTGGCTAACTTGGAGGATGATCGAAATACTTGGAAGCTGGATAACCCTATTGTGTGGACTCCAGAGTTAGTGAAGTGACATGAAGGATGAGAAAACAAGATCACGAAGGTTGTTGATTATTGGATTGAAAGTATTTTGGGTGGATTTATCACTATGTTCATGATTGATACGTCTGCTAGTTATAGTGAAGCTAAACGCCGATTTTTCAAAGGACCAAGAGGTAAGTATCTGATGTCTCCGAAAACTTGGATTAAAATGCTATTGTGTGAGAAATGGGTTATGCCATTAAATTGATGTTTATACTATACTTGATAGGAGCTACGTGAAGTGGGAGACCATTCAAAAGAGGTCTAGATTCAAGTACTGCGTACAATCCTTTGTTGGGAGTGTCTGATAATGATGAAGAGAGTAATAGTCTGAAGACAACCCATGGTGCATTGCAGACGATAGATTAGGGTATTGTGAGAATACCACATCCATCCACTCCACCTCTTCCATCACCTCCACCTCACACACCTACACCCCCACCTCCACCTCCACCTCTGCTATTCAGTATGGTGAATGATATGAAGATCCCTATATTCAAGGGTTTAGGGACAGAAGACCCTGATCAATTCTAGTTTGTAGTAGATGCTATGTGGAAGTCACAACATATAATGAATGACAATTTTAAGAAAGCGTATTTGGTCACAACATTGCAAGATAGGGCGCTGAGTTTGTATATTAAGTACACCACGACCCACCCAGTTGCATCGTTGAAAGACACAAAAGATGCGCTAAAAAATGAATTTAGAAAGCATAAGTCTTAAGCCTAGTCTGTGACTAAGGTCAAAGAAATTAAGCAGAAGGTGAATGGATCTGCATGGGATTTTAACCAAAGCTTGAAGTGTTTGCTACAATAGGCTAATCTGCAGATCTCAGATGAGAAACATAAGGATTGGTATATCACTTCATTTTTACCTCATTTGAGATTACCATTGTCACAACAGAAGGTTGGATCACAGGCTGAAGCACTAGATATTGCTATGAAGTTGGAGGCTTTTCCTATTCAAGATACAAATTTGGGAGTGCAATAGATTCAACCTAGTTGGCTAGCCTACATATGGAGTTGCAGGATCTCAAAAAGGGGAAACAGGTTCAAAATGAGACTCATACGGAAGTATGGTTCAGGAGCCTCCACATCAAAAAATCAGGGTGCATGGACAGAGAAGCCTGAAGAAGTCATTGCTGCACATGAAACATATCCTTTAGTGTTAACATCCTTCTTACAAACTTGCGTGAAGCTCCTAAGGGACCAAAAAATAGTGGAGGGATTTTAAGAGTTGATAGAAAACTACGTTGGCAAGGGTAAGCTTCCGCTTGAACAATGCGCAATACATAAAGTAGACAAGGGTAAGAAAAGGAATAGTCGAGAGATGAGATTGACTACACAAATTGAAGAATTCGAAATGGACCAGGTGATCCTAGATTTGGGATATGATGTGAATGTTTTGCCTAAGATGACTTGGGAAAGAATTGGAAAGACAACACTATAGTGGTCCCAAATTCAGCTGCGAGTGGTGAACCAACAGAAGATTATTCCTATGGGGTGCTTACATGGAGTAACTATAGACATTGAATGGGTGCACACTATAGCTAATTTTGAAGTAATAGAAATAGTGGATGACAGTAATCCCTACTCGGTGTTGCTTGGAATTGACTGGGCATTTGATATGGATGCGGTCATCAACCTGAAGAAGTGTAGCATGAAATTTGAGAAGAAGGAACTGAGAATCATTGTTCCATTAGATCCAACCGAGGGTGCACGATATACTGAACTAGTCTGAGATTACTATGAGAAGGATGATATTGAGCAGATCTATAAGCTTACTGAATGGAATGAGTATTGAATCAACCCCAAGACAGATGGGTGAATTACTTGGGAAAGGATAGATCCTGTAACTCAGATTCAAATGAGGAGCTCAAGCATTGGCATAATAGATTGCATGAAGTGTCAAGGCTATGATGCAACAAGCTTACTAAATCACTCTGGTGTATATCTACTGAGGTACGCAATTTACCATATTATGATGGCTTAGAAGATTTAAATTTGTTTCTAGATAAATTTGAAAAGGATGTACCGAAGGAGCATCAGTTCCAAGAATTGGACATCGCGCCGAGAGATACACTTGCCAGATGGTGGGTACACATAAGAACAATTTTGCAGAATGGAAGAAGTACCAAAGGTTGATGAAGTTCCGGTTTGGATATGCCAATACTCGTATTATTGAAAAATATACAGGGAAGGATGATCCATGCAAACATTTGGATCATTGGATGAAAGCATGGGGAGAATAACCACAAACTGAATTGGTGCACATATTCTGCCACACTTTGGATACTATCCCGATGAACTGGTATCTAGAAATAGAGCTGCGACACATAACCGCAGAGTGGGACATTATGAAGGAAATATTTCTATTAACATTCATTTTTGAGTATTGATTCGAATGTATTGATGAAGCATTATAGGAAATCAAGGCCACAATATTCAGAATGCCTGTAGAGCCTCTCACACGGGTCCAACCAGAATGGAGTACGCAGTTGCACCATGCTCTGGAGTGCTACAATGTTACCACAGAAGAAGGTGAGGAAGACCCCAGGAATATTAGTATCCTTAAGTTAGAGGGACAATGTGAAGTCGCGGGCCCAAGGTAGAAGTTCGTGACATATCAAAACCACCAAAAACCAAGCAAGTGAAGATTGGATTGGAAGCTTAGCCGAAGTTTGCAAATATAGGTGATTACTGGGATGAGGACATAGTTAACAAAGTCACAGAGTTATTGTGGGAAAATCATGACTTATTTCCAATGAAGTTTTATGATTTTAAGGGGATAATAGGTGATCTGGGTATTATGAAGATCAATATGAAGCTAGATGCAAAGCCGGTAAAGCAGTACTCGTACTGGTTGAATCCTAAGTACAAAGAACAAGTGCGCGAAGAACTGGATAAGATGCTTGTAGTAGGAATTATTGAGCCCATAGAGGAATCAAATTGGGTTAGTCCTATGGTAGTTCAAGAAAAGAAGACAAAGGGTGAAATTCAAACTTGCATATATCTAAGGAAGTTGAATGATGCTTGTCTACATGATCCATTCCCTACACGTTCACAAATGAAGTATTGGAGAATGTTGGTAGTCAAGAAGCCTACTCTTTTACAGATGGGTTCTTAGGATATCACCAAATCAATATCAAGCAAGAAGATTGAAGTAAGGCTACCTTCGCTATAGAATGGGGCTCTTTTCAGTATACAGTTATGCCCTTTGGACTTAAAAATTCCCCTGCGATCTTTTCTAGGGTGGTAGTCACAACCTTTAAAGAATTTATTCATAATTTTTTGGAGGTTTACTTTGATGATTGGACAATGTTTGGATTAGTGAAAAATCATGTTGCAAGTCTTCGGCTAATGCTAGATACTTGCAGGAAGTATCAGATATCCCTTAATCTGAAGAAGTGCAAATTTTGCATACTATATGGGACACTTTTGGGCCACATTGTTTGTAAGCAAGGGCTGATGGTGGAAATTGCTAAAATTACAGTGATTATCAATTTGGAGCCTCCAAGGAATGTAAAACAATTGTGTGCAACATTGGGCCATACATGATATTATAGGAAGTTCATCAAGGCATATGCGCAAATCACTACGCCCATGGAAAAATTATTGAAGAAGGATGTGAATTTTTTCTGGGATGATGATTCCTAGAAAAGATTAGATGTGTTGAAGGAAAAAATGATTACAACACCTCTTCCAGTATTCCTTGATTGGAAGAAGGAATTCCATGTACATGTAGATGCATCCTGCATAGAATTAGGAGCAACGTTAACCCAACCAGGAGTAGGAGATATCGACCACCCTATTGCATTTGCAAGCAGAAAACTATCTAAGGAAGAGAAGAATTACTCAACCACAAAGCGCGAAGGGTTGGCGATGGTATATGTGCTCCATAAGTTCAAACATTATTTGTTAGGTGTGCACTTCAAAATGTACACAAACCATTTCTCTTTGAGGTACCTGGTCAACAAGCCTGTGTTGGGGGGAAATTTGTAGGTGGTTACTGTTATTCCAGGAGTATGAATTTGAGGTAGTTGTGAAGTCAAGGAGATTAAATGCTGGACTAGATCACATTTTTTTGGATTGAGAATGGAGATGAGACTACAAGTATTGAGGAAAGATTTCCTGATGCGCAACTCTTTTCTGTGAATGTTGCAGATGAACACTTTGTAGATATAATCCAATTCCTGTCTACAGGTACAACTCCTGAAGGATATATGATGCAACAGAAGAAATAATTGGTGGTTAGGGCTATATATTTCTCCGTCATTGCAGGGCATTTGTATAAAAT
Source organism: Pinus taeda (assembly GCA_000404065.3). Lineage (NCBI taxonomy): Eukaryota > Viridiplantae > Streptophyta > Pinopsida > Pinales > Pinaceae > Pinus > Pinus taeda. Next base: position 60,539 of record APFE031287643.1, on the reverse strand, counting down.
GGGATCAGATGAAATTCTGCGTAGGTATGTACCAGATTATGATCGACAGAGTATCCTTGCTGAAGCACATTGAGGAGTTTCTTGAGGACATTATGCGGGAAGAGCAGCTGTGCAGAAGATCCTACAGGCTGACTATGGTGGCCTACTATGCACAAAGATTCTAAGGAATATTATAGGGCATGTGATGTCTATCATAGGATTGAGAGGCCATCATGAAAGGATCAATTTCCCTTGATTCCACAAGTTTTGTTACAAGCATTCGATAAATGGGAAATAGATTTTGTAGGACCTATCCAACCACCAAGAAAGAAGAAGGAGCACGATACATCATCACGGTGACAAAATACTTTACTAGGTGGGTTGAGGCGCACCCCGTTAAGGATTGTAGTGCGGCTACAACTGCGAAGTTTATATTTGAATATATTTTGTCTAGGTTTAGCTATCCTAATATTTTGATGAGCGATAGAGGTTCACATTTCCTGGCTGAAACTATAACTACTTTTCTTGAAGAATTCCAAATGTATCATAAGAAAATAATGTTGTATCATCCTCAAGCAAATAACATAGTTGAAGCCTTCAATAAAATCATGGAGAATGCTTTGATGAAGATCTGTAATGAAAATGGGAATGATTGGGATGTGTGCATACTAGCTATTCTTTGGGCGTATAGAACTACCTGTAAGAAGTTGACTGGACAAACACCATTTAGGTTGGTTTATGGATAAGAGGTAGTGATGCTAATGGAGTACTATAGGTTTTAACCCCATACAGAAGCTACCTACATACAAAGTCTAAAACATAGAAAATAAACAATGCGAGAGCATAACGCATAAAACACATATACACAGAGATTTTCCCCTAGTTCCCAAAATAGGGACTACTAGCTTGATTTTTCATTATGTTCCTTTCAATGTTACAATACATATTTATACATGCCAAAGCATCTAATACAATGGACCGAAAACCATCACATCCAAAACCATGTGTGAAAACCATGCACAAAACCATAGTGTTATAGACATTTTTGGGCACTTCAACCCCAATCATAAATGTCCATAAACTAAGGGCTCCTAAGTCCCTAAAAGTGTTGCTTCACTTCCTAAAGGAATAAGGTCAGCTGATTACATCATCTCCCAAAAGTTCTCCATTGAAAACTGCTCATAAATGGTCAAAACTGGACCATACTGAAAGCCCAGTGCAGAGGGTGCGATGCATATCACCTTCCCAGTGTACAAGGTGTGATGCATACTGAATTGCTCC
>APFE031287643.1:17312-49673 GCA_000404065.3 Pinus taeda | reverse complement strand
ATAAAGGAAAGCGAAAGTAGACTTTACTTGTTTGTTTCTAAGATAGCCACCAATCTTAGTGGGAATAGCAGCATCTGAGTGGACACTATTCCTGGTAACACATAGGTAGATCTGCCCAACCTAATATAGGGTCCAAATTTTTTTCCTTGGGGCGCTGCCTCGGACCTCGTAGAGGGGGGAAATCAACGCAATGAAGGGGGGGCTCCGCCCCTCCTCTAACCCCCTAGTTAACTACGTAGGCTAGTCATGGAAGAATATAACACAACCCAACAAGTACATCGTGCCTAGTTTAAGGATTTCTTTAGTCACATAAATGGCTGATATGGATACAATGGAAGAAACCCTCGCGCAGATACTTGAGTTAGAAGAATATCACTTCTTGGTAGGTTTTCATCAATAGGTGCAAAAGGCTATGGAAAAGGCGTGGCATGATTGCCGCATTAAGAAGCACACCTTTAAAAGTGGAGATTTAATACTCATGTATCATAGCAAGTTTACGAAGTTTCCAAGAAAGTTTCAAATGCATTGGCTGGGACAATACATTGCGAATGAGATTACGAATGGAGGTGCAGTTCAGCTCACGAGGCTGAACAGAGAGCTATTTCTAGGAAAATTTAATGGGAGCGGGTTGAAGCTATACAGGGGTGATCCCACCTATGCAATGACTATATGGAGTTAGGACAATCTTAGTACTTCAAGTAGTTGCAAGGAAGTGCGAGACTATAAACTACACTGCTAAAAGGACAATTTGGCAAAGCTAATGGGCTGCGCGATGATTAGAAGAAATGCACAAAGGGGAGATGCGATGAAGGAGTTGCGGTAGCATAGTGGGTCCTCCGCACCTTGACCAAAATGTAACTATTGACAACATTGTAGATGATTGGATGGCTATTTTTCCATTAAATAGAGCAGGGAGAGAATTTAAGGAGCATATCTTTGGAAACCTGTCACCAAAATAGCATTAATGAAGGAGATCTGGAGGGAACAGATGAATTTGAATTCAAAATGGGCTATAAATACAACATCCCGCTCCACATTCAAATACTTTTCTTCCAGAGAAATTTCCTTGAGATTTTGCGCTTTAGTTTTCATTAAGACAATTGTTGCATGTCTAGAGGGGATTGGAAAGAGATATGAGAGAAGTTTTCGTAGCAAGGACTTGGGTGGGAGGTAGATTTACCTAAGTGGTAGAAAGAAATATTCTGGGAGAGAATGAATGCAACACCACCCGTACCTACCACAATGCCTAGGTCACCAAGGCCTAAAACCACTGCCTCCGTGGCAAGAGAAAAGAAGCAAAAGAAACCACAACAAGCGTCGATGCGGCAATCTCCATGCAAAAATCCAAGGCAGGTTAGATAGAAGGGTCGGATGGATAGAAGCAAGCAACTGATAGAAACCCTAGAGTTGGATGGGTTAAAGATATTGATGTAGAGGAAGTAATGTCGATTACTCGACTACCACCTTATGTACCCCCTAGGAAATCCACTGCCAAAGTGACTAAGGACGCAGACTCGACGAAATACAAGGTCTTCACACCACTTTTACTGGAATGTACCTATGGAGGGTGATTTGTTTACCTGGGTACCATTTCTAAACATGGAGGACTGGGACCTGGGTGATCATGTGAAGTTCCCATAGTTGGAACCTAACAAATATTTGAAGAAAGTCTACTATGAGGAGTCAACTATCACAAGACTTAAGTCAATGAAGTGGGCGGCCAGGATTGAGCGCACGTGATTTCTTAACATGTTGTGGGTACCGCACTTTAGTCGAAGCATCATTAATACTATATGTGTGTGTCAATTGCTGGTGCTGGTTCATGATGGGTGCCTCTAGCTGGGAGGGCCCATTCCAATTGACGACATGTTGGTCCATCGAATTACCATGTTTCCTTATCAGGGTTCGAACCCCGCAGATGATTTTGTGGGGAAATCGCAGGAGAAGAAGCTTTCTAATCGGATGAAAAGTGACTTTGGTTGGTGAAGAAGTAACACGCCATGCTATTGGCTCCATATCGGATGGAGCTATGCAATTTTCTGCACAAATTTTGGCTAGAAAATAATGAGGAAGTGTCACATTGATGAAGTGTCAGCACGAGTAGTATCTCTTGCTGCACAATGCAACAAAGGGGTCCAAAACAATTGGGCCAAGTATCTCTGTCATGAGTTCCTGGAGGATATCTGCGAAGCCCAGGAGGATGGAAAGGCATTCCACTACGCATGGTTACTTCTGTTGATCACGCTGGTGGCATGGAGAACACCTGAGGAGAGTCAGTTCCCAACATAGGATCTAGATTTGTGTGCGGCTATGAAATTCGCCTCATTGTGGGCGATGAATGATCCTAACCGCATGATGGAAACAAATATATTTTGGGTCTTGTTTGAGATAGAGTTGCGGATGGTGATCAACCAACATCCACGGTTATCACCGAGTTTACATGCGCAGTATACTAATATTGCAAATTTCAAGGCATATTTTTACAATCTGTCTATACATGCAAACAAGGATGCCACATGAACATGGCATAAATTTCCATATTTGGTCGTTGAACAAGACATTCTGGGGGCCATCAAAAAATGGTTGAGAGAAATGGCTCACCCCATCTGATGAAGGCATAGGAACAACTAAGGCCGCATAAGTTGAAACGAGAAAAACAACAACTATGATAATGGTCAAGAAAGACAAAGAAAAAGAAGCACAAAATACTTCTACAAAAGAGAGGGCCACATAGAAATCAAAGGCCACGCAAAAAGAAAAGGTAGCACAGAAAGAGGAGGTAGTGTAGAAAGAAACAACATTGTAGCAGGAAAAGGCCTCTACCAAAGAGAAGGTAGCACTGAAAGAAAAGGTTTTTGCAATAGAGAAGGAGGTGCTAAAGGAGAAAGCTGCAGCAATATCGCAGGTCACTATTGACCTTCAAGAACCTGAAACGAAGCGCACCGATGTTGAGGTCAAGAATAAAGGTGAAGAGGAAGGGGGCATAGACTTAGAGTCCCCCTTCAGGGTCCAGAAGAGGTAGAAGTGAAGTTCTACGTGACCTCGAAAGAAGAAGAAGTCTGATAAGTCTGCAAGTGCGACGCCATTGGTCCTCACAGAGGGTTACGTTGAAGAGATGGTGATGTTGTCCGCAACGCCACTGAAAATATTTGGAGACACATTGAGGGCCAGTACCACCAGGTATTGGACAAGGTACAACAGGGACTGAAGGAATTGTAGGTCCAGAAAAGGTTAATCCAGGCAACCGTGGGACAAGCGAGCGCACATAAAGCGAGTGTGCCAAGTGTTAGTTTAGTGGAAATCATGTTTGAGCTTCGCCCAATACCACTACTAGGGGGCTCTCTCTAGTCTGAGACAACTAAAGACTAGGAGCGCACACAGTTTTGGAAGAACTCGAGTATCAACCTTGTAGCACTACCGATCTAGACTTTGCATGAGCTGCACCAAGGAGTTTCAGATGAGTTTCGTGTCTGGGAGAAGTGAGAACTATTGATTATTAACGAGGTCAAAACTAACAATCAACATATTTTTGAAGAGGAAGCACAGGTCTTGCAGGCCCGTGATGAGGCGATACAAAAGAATCAACTGCTAGAGACTTCCTTGACCCAAGTATACAACGAGATCCCTGAGCTCCAAATTCCTGCAGAGGCGACCTCAGCAGAGAAAATTAAGAAGTTAGCTGCTATGGTGAAAGAGTCCAAGGAGGAAATTGGAAAGGTCCGCTTTGAGCAACAACTACAGATATCAGATTTTCAACTTAAGCTACAACCAATCACTCCTTCGGAAGTCAGAGAGAAATGCGAGGCTACTATTAAAGAAGATATGAATACTCTGGAAGTTGCAATCAAGGACTGTAGACAATTGTTTGAACAAATGATGGAGATGTGGACCTCACTGTAGGAGGACCCACACTTGTAGAAAATTGAAGCAGACATCTTGAAAAACAACTACAATTTGATGAGATTAGGACAACAACACAGACCTTAGCACCTGTGCAAAGGTTCACCAGACTTCAGGAAGGAAAGTTCATCTAGACCCAGATCAATGAGCTACATCAGAAGGCCTCCATTATCTCCTCAAGGACGCAACCCTGGGCCGATGAGGCAAGCGAGTTGTCACAACCAATTTAGAGCAAGTTGAAGACTTTGCAGTAGGCGCAAAGAACCATGAGCCTTGCAGTGGAAGGTCCAACCATAGAGAAAATGGTCGAAGAAGTTCGTCAGGCCGACGCACAGAGAACAACAGATCTTCAATCCTTGAAGATTGAATTCAGTGGTCTGCAAGAAAATATCGAGAAAATGCCAACATAGTGAATTGGGATGAGTCACGAATTTGTGTTGGGGGCTCGTTGGGATGGGGTCCCCTGTGGTCAAATTTTGTAAAGTTTTGTAAATTATTGTAAAGTATCCGCATTTTGAGGAGTAGAGCGTGAGTAGCACAGGCTGATAGGAGTCAAAGGGGCTTTTAGAAGGTCAAATCCCCTTAGTTTGTTAAGAGTTAAGCTGTTATGTGAACCGCCCATGGTTCGTGGACCATGGTATTGTAATGAAGAATCATAAAAAAATGATTCATAGAAGAGTCATAGGAATATAGAACGAAGAGCATAGAAGTGCAAGATTTAGGTCTATTTTGTCTATTATGTACTTGGGTGAAGGGGAAGGCTCTTGCAGCTGTGTGCACGGAGACCTTGGTAAGCCCGCAACTGTGTGCGCATAGACCTTGGTAAGTTCGCAGCTGAGTGCGCGGGCCCATGAAATTATGTGCGCAAGGTTGGAAAAGACTGTAATTGAAGATCTAAGCATAATAAAGGCTTGTTTTGAAGAATTATCTGTGTATATGTGTACTACTGCTTCTATCTGAATTTGCTGTATTTTGGATCCGTTGAATGCAATTAATTAGGAAAAATACTTAATAGATTTGCAAGACTTAGATTTGTGTATTTATATGATGTTATTAATGTTTAGCGTAATCGATGAAGGGCACAAATCTGCTATCTGTAGATTGCTATAACTTTTGGGTTTTAAGGTTAGGGTTCACGTAGATCGAGATAAGCACTAAGTTTGATAGAAACACATCACATAGTCCTTTGGATGTAGAAACCTAGTTCTAGCATCCCCCAATACCGCCTCAGGTGAGACTATAGCCTGTGCTACGTGGGTTGTTGCCGAAAGGGCCGGTAGTATAGGGTTTTTTTGGTTAGTGCAACTAACTCTAAACTTGGGTCCAAGCCCCCTCAAGCCAAAAAAATACTAGAGGAGGTCTAGAGTCATACCTATCTACCAAGTCAAACATGGGGACCGAGTGATAAGTGTGGGATCATAGAGAGTAATTTTTTTGAAGATATGGTATAAAGTATCTACGATATGTGATGTGTATATGGATAGCTGAAGAGGCCGATAGGTCAAACTATCAAAGGAATGAAAGTATAATTAGCCATACCTAGAACATTGGGATCTAGGATGAGACTTATATTAATCAAGTGAGAAGGTGGCCAGGGGTGCCCTCATGCCCCCAAGCATGACATACTGTCCCCCAACATATGATGATGGAGGGAACTGATCAGGTGGTAATGATTCCCCCTAGCTAGATGAGTTTCTTGAGTGCCATTGTGTTCCAAGTGCTTAAATAAGGGATTTAAGCATTCGTCCCTACTATTGCAAGAATATCTAGAGAATGATGAAGAGATGGAGGGGTATAAGTGCCCCCCAATTTTTTATGTATGGTTATAGCATGCTATGGACATGTGAAGTATATTTAGAATAGTGGACTCTAAACACATTTTTATGATGTGGTTCACCATTTTTTTATTTTAGGGATGTCTTCTTGTGGGAATAATAGATAAAAGATGCAGTATTGGAAATGAAATGGTGGATTACTAATCTCATTTAGCAATGAAGATATGAATCAAATTGATGGAATTTCTAGGTTCACATACTTGGTGGCACTATACCAAAATGTGGCTTTGGATGTAATGAACTGACGCTCACTTAGACAACATGGTGGTTGAACAACAACACTGTTTAAGGGGCTGGATTGTTGCTATAATATGGAGGAATGATTAAGTGGATCATCCCTATAGTGATATGGAGTGAGATGTGATTCTATAGGTTCTTCAAGGTGGGGGAAATAGTGGCACTAGAGTCGACACTACTAGATGCACTATGAGGGTTGGAGAGAATTTATTCTCCTGGAATCTCAAACATGGATTCTCCCTTACCTAAACATTGTGTGGAAATGTAATGGTCACAAGGTGGGTGGGGTTTCAATTCATGGGTTCGAAGTAAGGGGTAATGTAACCAATCATCATCATGGGAGACAAGGTTCATATGCACCTTGTCAAAAGGGTGAAACATATGACTAGTGGATCCAAGGTCCATCGATGTTGAAATCGAAATGTCTTTAGAAGATGGTTCTAAAGAAGCACAATAGGAAACTCTAAGAGATTTCTAATAGATCGATCCCATGGATGACGATAGGTAGAGAATAGGGGCATAACTATCTGTCATCTTGACATCAGGAGGGGGAATTAAAATGGTGGGCTGGGAAACCTCCTATTTTGGCGAAAAATTGGGGCCAGAACTCGTAGGTAGAGGAGAAGTGGAATCACCATGAGCATAATCTAACTCACGAATCACTTGAAGTGTATCACGAAAATCTTCGAGACGGGGATAGTGATGGGAGTAATGTCCATATTTATCACACAAAGCACAAGGGTGATTCATGCGTAGGGATTTGTTTTTCTTAGCTGACTCGAGTAAGGTGACATGGACCTTAGGAATGTTGGAGTCAGGATAGGTATCAAAGATCACATTCTTGATATGAGGGAGCTCATGACAATTATTGGTGGCATGCCCAATAGCATAACATAAAGAACATGGAGGAGAAGGCTTGGGCGGTTTAGGAGGAGGATTTCCTTCGGGTGCCTGATCTTTGGTTCTCTTTTTCTAGGCTTTGTCCCCCTCATTAGATGCTCTTAGAACATGAGTGGGTGCTTGTTGAGGTTGCTATGGAAGTGAAGAAAAAGAAGGGGTGGTTACAACAGGTTGAACCAGGGTCAAAGTTGTATAAGGTTTGAGGTGGTCATGAGGAGTGTTTGCAGGAGGATCAATCTACCAGACCGTGATCCCCAATGTAAATTTAGGAAGACTCAACGTAGCCATAACAAGGGTAGAAAATATTACTGGTAGAGGGAATAAGAAAGGTATCTGAATGGAGGGGTAATGACCTAGGGGAACTATTCCTAGACGGTTAAGGCATAGGGGGAAGGTTCCTGGTTGGAAAGGATGGGGAGAGATACCAGCAAAAGGGAATGGGATGGGAGGAATTGTACCTGATAGATGATTTGAGTATGGAGCAAAGGGTTGCAGAGGAGTTGGATGCTATGAAGTCATACCAGACTGCTTTCTTGCAGCCCGTGATGCTTGAAGCATGAAACAATGGAAGAGATAGGCTTAGAAGGAGTGAACAGTGGGCCATAATAAGACCCAAGCAACGTGGAATCTTTGTAGACTCTAGGAGAAACATCAGTTAAGGAAGGGATAATATTAGTGCCAATTGTCGATGAGATGGTGGTATGAGGAGAGATCTGAGAAAGGGGGTCATAGTAAGTCAACTAATCGATAGTGATGATTTTTCCATTACGAGGGAAGCACATCTTGTGAAAGATAAAGGATGCGACAACTGACATGGTATACATTTAGCTACGACCCAAGAGGATGTTATAATCTAATGGGGCATCAATGACTTTGATATCAATCAAGATTGTCTTTCCAACAACAGTGATGGGGAAGTTGCGATATAAACCAAAGGGTTGCGAAGGGTAACCATTCCATGAACAAAGAGTGATATTGGATGGGGATAGGCCAGGGGAACCAAGTTGCTTCCAAACACTAGCGGCCATCACATAGATGGAGGTGCCTTTGTTTATTATACACTGATGGACAATGGAATTTTTAATGGATACTAGTATTTGAAAGGAAAAAGATGAAGGAAGGGGGGGATGTTCCACTTTTTCAATGTCAAATACAATTAAACAATCGTCAGAGGGATACATAACACCTAAAGAAGATAGTAGAGCTTTCCATAGGGGTGGGAACATCTGGAGGATTTCCAACATTGATATGGCAGGAGGAGTCTACACCAAGTCATCTACTATGCTATAGGTATGAGAAGCTTTAGAAGAAGTAGTGTTTTGTTGTAATGGACCTTTATGGGTCTTGGGGGGAACCTATACCTTAGGTAGAGGTTGTAAAGTACCATTTGGTGACAAAAAAGGCTTAGTGGAAACTTTGGGTTAGGAATCAATCACTGACTTTGTAGGGGGCTTATCATATTGGCGCGATTAAGTCTAGACGTCTACTTATTCAGTGTTGACTTCTTTGGAATTCATCATGAGGATCTAGTAGTTTTTCTGGCCAGATCGTGAAGGTTGAGGAGCTGCATTTCCTTTTGTGTGTTGGGAAACTAAATTTCCTTCATGAGGAAAATTATTTGTAAGCACAACCATTGTGATGAAGTAGGAGGGAGAGGAGGTGGAGCAATGGGTTGAGGTCCTCTAGAAGCAACTGTTTAAGCTTCCCATGCTTGGTGCATATGAGGTAAAAAGGGACATTCGTGAGTATAGTGGCTAAATAATCTACAATGAGAACACAATTTGTTTGTTCGAAGAGCCTTATTTTTCTTGGGCTGTTCACCCTATTGCTGGGTTGTGGGATTAGGCTGGTCACCCTTATGGGAATGAGGTGGTGGACTTTGGTTGCCTTGATTACTTTGAGATGGATGGTTCCAGTTACCTTTCCCCTGATTTTTTCTATTGGGGTTAGTGGGATTGGTTGTACTCTACTGGGCATATACTTGACCTTGAGGGGGTGGTTGTTGTTGTGGTAGAGGTGGAGGAGGCATGGGAAGTTGGGGTGTTGGTGCCGACGGTGCTGGAGCACTAGGAGGTTGATGAGCCCCATAAATGGCTAATTATATGGGCTCATTTAGCCTCCTAATTCAACTTAATCCACCATTCTCATTAGTTTATTGCATGTTTTTGATTATATTTATGCTAATATAGTAAATTGGGTTAGTCATTATGCCAACAAGTCTAATGTGTGCTATATGTAGTTTTTTTGGTCAATTTGGAGACAAAATCAAAGGTTTAAATGAGCACTTGGCAGCCAAATTCGTGGAGAGGATTTGTAGGAAGGTGTCCCCTTCATTTATGAGCACTTACCTCAAATTCTCCACCAGCAGCTCGGATTTCAAGGGCCACCACATCGATTATCACAAGGGCAGCCGAGCAAGGGCTAGTAAAGTTGCTGTTAACTGCAAGTTTTGGCAGTCGAGTTCCTAAAGTTTAGGAGGGCTGTTGGGGTCCTCAATTTGTATAAATAAGAAGGTTTAGGGCCTCATTTCAGTTAGCTAGTTTGTATTTCGATTTTAGTTAGACTTTAGTCAGATTGTAGTTAGATTTTAGTCAGTAGGTTAGCACTCTAGTGCTGCTCTGTTTTTGCTCATTTGTGGAGCCTTTGATGTAAACATTTCTGTGATATGGTTATTTTCTGAATAATGGAGATCAGTTGCATTTTGCCTCAGTTTTGAGCTTCTTTTTAGGAACCTGTAACTCTTGGGTTTTGGCCCAACCCAAGTGCCAGGACCTCCTCCGTGTACTGTTATATGTTTTTTTGCTGTCTTTAATTAATTTCTGCTAGTAGGTTACAATCTTGTTTGGTTATTTAGTTCATTTTTGTTGATAGAAATAGTTTCTCATGTTTTAAGTTGATTTAATAGGTTGGTAACATAAAATATCTTCAAAAAGGGCTACCAAGCAACCCCTGATCTCACCTCTCCCTCCTTGGGACCATGAGCTGAGACCTAGTTGTCCTCGCTGCCATAAAAGCATTATTCTTGCTGTTCATGCAATTTCTATTGTTAGATTCTTAGTTGCAAAAGTTGGTACCAGTTGTGATTTCATGCTTAGATCCATTCTTGCTTGGTTTCCATAGTTGTTTTACATGATTTTCTTCCAATAAACTTCTGTTCATCTTTTTTTGCTGATGTCTAGGTCAAATTAGGTTAAAACAACTAGATCTTTGGTTTTCTTAGTCTTTGTTGGTTAGTTTTGAAAAATCACGTGCAGAGTGCTTGTGAAACCTCATCTCCTACCCTTACCCCATCAATGCAACCTGCTTCGTTCTCCAACTTAGATTCTTGCCTCTCATTTGCTACGTTTTTCCAATTTGACCTAATTCCCATATCTTTGTGCAACCTTTCTCCCTCATCCTTGAACCAAATCTGATTGCCTTAACCACTCCTCATCCTCATTCACCAAGTCCTGTACCTCCTCACACCCTTATCTCACCTCCATACCCACTTCTTCACCTTTCTTCCTCCATCAACCCTCCAAAATTCCCTTTCGGAACATCCTGTAGAAATTACAGAACATCCTGTAGAACCCCTGTAGACTTCTTGTAGAAGCTCATGAAAGCAATTTCTTCAGATCCGATCACTATGAAACTCCCTGGAAGGGTGATAGGACCCCTTAGGCCCTCTTCTAACCTTCCCAACCTCCTACAAGCATTTCCTTTCGCCAATCCACCTTTGCACAGTAAAAAATAGTTAAAGCACATGCTTAGTAATTCTGCCAACTTACTCAAAAATACAAAAATATGTTTCTTTTCAGATTTCACTTCAGAAGTAGCTTAGACACATGCAATTAACCTTCCAAAGAATCAATGACATCTTTTTCAGTAGCTTTCATCCTTTTTCTTGCATCAGTAGGGCTAGTTGGTAAAACTAGGGTTTGCTAAGGTTTGCATTTCCTTTCAGCTTTTTAGTTTCTTTCTACAAGTAGGTTAGCCTCCTTTGAGTTAGCTTTCATCCATCAGTTAAAAGCTTTTTCTAAGATCTCATAGAAGTTGGCTTAAGCTCCCAGCGAACTTGTGCCAGCTGATCAAGTGAAAGTCACAGCAAGAGCTAGTACTTGTACATATAGCACCGTGGCTTCCAAGTTTGTTACGAACTACCGGGTTGATAAAAGTAAAGAAGGGAGCCCTAGGAGTTGGAGCATTATTGTTGCAATACTAAGGCCCACCATCCTTTTTGGTGCCATTTCCGGGGAAGCATCAAAGTATTGGTGATTTCTGCTTTTCTTCTATTTTCTACTACAACCTTCTGCTAAGTAGTTTATTTCAGCAAGAGTAGAGTAGATTGTTTCATTTCCATTCCGCAATTTCATTTATGCAAATGTAGATTAGAATTTCAATTCCGCAAGCATAGCCTAGCATTTCATTCCTGCAATTTCATTTCAGCAAAATACATTAGTCATTTCCCTGCTTTCATTTCAATTCCACATTTTCATTTCAATAAGATAGATTTTAGTTAGTTGTAGTTCAATCTATTTCAGTTTTGCAGGTACAAGTAGAAAAAAGCAAAAATAAACCAAAAAGATTTCCTTTTCTGCCTTGTAGGAGTAGAGATAAGTCAGAAAAATGTTTGCACAACACCCCCCACTACTTCACACAGCCAACCTTCTCCCTTCTTCGATGGTTGTGAGTAAGAAGAACCCACAGGTGGACATCAAGACATATTTGAAGAACCTCTAGGGGAGAAGAAGAAGGAAACATTCCTCTGGAGCAAATGGCTACAAGCATAAATGTTGGGGGTAGTACTTTATCCAAAAACGAATTTCAAATCAGATGGAAGATTTCAAGAGCGATATGAAGTAGTTTCTTTCCATGCAACTAGATATCTTACAGATCCAAAGGAAGCAAGAGGAAGCCAAGAGGGCTTTGGCCATATTTTGTCCCAGGTGTACTAGAAAGCATCCTAGGAATGAATGTCCATTACACTCCATAGAAGTGTGTTTTTTCTGTGAAAGGGACCATCCTACGAATCAGTGCCCTTCCTTACCCAGGCTTAAAGCTGCATATTAGAGAGCCAAAGGAGTCGCTGAACCACTCTATTATATGAATCAAAGGAGGCCACATGGACCCATAATTTACCAGCAGGGAATGCAAGGGACATCCCAGACCTATTATAACCCCTATCAAGCCACTTCCATGCCTTCTTGGGCTCCCCCTGCTCATCCTTCCTGGTTCACACCCCCTCCTTGGTCGTATCCTCTTCAATATCATGCTCAACCAACTGCTCATCCATTTTACCCCTACGCTCAACCACAGCCTCAGTGGAATGCACCTCATCAGGAGTGGAGGCCCCAGTACAACTCTCTTCCCACTCCTTTTCCTCCACCACCTGCCCAACCACAACCCCATCCACATCCATCTCAAATATACATCCCCACACAACTACCCATACCACCATTTCCAAACCCGCACATTGGAGTAGCTCAACCCAATTATAATGCTGAGGCACAACATGTCCAAACAACTCCTCTTGAGCTCAATGATATTCACCATAGCTCAAGAAGAGTATTGCAAAAAAGAGATTATATTGACAACATTGAAGGACTACATCCAACAAAAGAAGATTCAAAAGAGGAGATCAAAGAACCATAGGCTGCACTTGATGAAGAGAAGGCATCAGAATCAGAGATCGAGAGAGTTCCCTTATGGTTACCATCAAGTGACTCAAGAGAAAAATCAGCAAAAATAGGAAGATGAGGAGGTCATGGTAGAAGGTGACATGAAGAATGATCCAGATCAACAAAAGGACAAAGGATATCGGAGCTATATTGAGATAGGGTTCTAGATGGTCACTAAGTTGAAGCAGTACTCTCTTCCTCAGCTATGCTTAATCCATTCAAAGTCAAATCATTTGGTCTCTGAATCTGGATACCTGTCAAAGCATGCATTTCGAGCCTCCACATCATCTTGTCTCTAATCTCAATGTGCACATGGCTCCATTGGAAGTATTCTTATACTTGAAAATGATTTTGTTTTTCAAGTAGGGTAGGGTAGAAAAAAAAGAAAAAATAAAAAGAAGAAAAAATGAAAATAAGAAGAAAATAAAAATCTAAGGTGAAAACCTCCTCGGAGGCACCTCAGATTGGCTCATTGATTGAAAACCTCCATGAGATGGTCAATGGGTTGGAAAAAAAAGAAAAGAAAAGAGAATAAGATCCCTGGGTGAAAACCTCCCTTGAAGGCGACCAGGGCATGCAATTAGGGTGAAAACCTCCATGAGGCGCCCTAGTTGCTTTCAAAAAAAAAGAAGAGAAAACAGGCCTAATCTTTAAGACTATTGTAGGAAAAAAACTACAGAATGCTTTGAAGCAAAAATACATAGTACTGAAATTTGTTAAACAAGCATAATTCTGTACTGAAATTTGTTTTTTTCCCTAACTTGAAGACTGTGCATCCATTTGCAAAACTGTTACATGGGGAGTTGTATAGGGATGATGGCAACATGCCCGAGCAATTTCAGCTAATTCTGGTGTACGGTTTCCAAGAAATCAGCTGCCATCACCTTCAACCATTTTTTCATTTTCTACATATCTGTGCATCCATTTCAAAACTTGTTTCATGGGGAGATGCATATAGGTGATAGTAACCTACCCAAGCAGTTTTAGCCAATTCCAATGCACGATTTTCGAGAAAATGACCTTTGTCATCTTCAGCCATTTTCAGTTTTTCTCGAAATCTGTGCATCCATGGATCATAATTTTGCTATGGGAGGTGCATGATGATGATAGAAACATTATCAAAAAGTTTCAGGTAAATCCGATCTATCGTTTGGGAGCTATGGAGAAAACAAGTCACTGTCTTGTAAGAATTCAGCATTAGCAGCTTGAGGGTGCAGATCTGAACGTGGAAATAGATTCTTGCAGCTTAGATCTAGCCAGAGGATATTTGCACAAGAAAAATAGCCACGTATCAAAAACCAAACCAACATGCATCCACAGAAACAAATGCATGCAGCAGAAGGAAAGGCCACAACACCTCACAGCAACCACATTCGACTTCTAGGTACATGACTAAACTCGTTCCTCTATTGCATGAATGTAATTTGAGAACTACGTGAACAATGAGATGGTTGTGATTAAAAAAATTGGTGGCCAGCTAACTGGCCACCCTCATCCAGTTCAAACAGCGCTCGGTGGGTGCAATCGACACGTGTGCTCAGCCATCTTAGGAAGAAATATGAAAACAGGTAGTGGTGACTGTTTAAACTCCAATGTAATTGATGGAAGTGATTACATGCAGAGAACATATAGTTCATAATAAACGCTGCAGTGGGGACCAACAGTCTGCATGCGGCCAACATGCACTTGGCGAGCTCACCCTCCATCAACGGAAGTCTCCATAAGCAGCCAATCGAACTCATATTTGAAATACTCTCACCACTGTTGTTTCCAGTTTATCATTGTCCTTGTAGCTACAACAAGCTCCATACCACCTCCATAGTAGAAAACCAATCTTTCTCGGCCATTTTTCAAAACACTCCTGCTTATCGGCATTCTACAGGAAGCACTGTTTCATTCTACAGGAAACGAGAGCCTTCTACAGGAAAGGCAGAACAACTACAAAGCAGGAAAACCTGGGATTTTCATTGAATTTGGAGCTCTAGACGAGGTAGGCTCGAAAAAGATCTTCTATGCATGGTATGTTTATGCAAGGTGGTGAATCGAACAACATCAAATTGGAAAGTCAGAGGAAAAGTCTGCCTGCACATTGAAAAAGGTGAAAAGTCTGCCTGCATATTTTCTGAGTTCTACACAGTTCTTTTTTTCCCTCTGCATTCGAAGTTTGTCTTCTTCTTTCTCACATTCTTCTGAAAAGAGAGATGCAACCATAGGAACTAAGCTTGTTTGAAAAAATGAATTTGCAAGACTGCCCATCCTTTGAAAGAAAAAACTGTGTTATTTGCTCTTTTTTCTGTCAAAAAAATTGATTTCTTTTCAAAAGCGGAGAAGCAAATTCAGGTTGGAAAAGTTTGAAGAGAGGAAAAATTGCAAATTGTTATTGTGAAAAAAACATGAAAATTTCAGGAGCAGTAACAAGTTCTACAAGAGCACCTACAACCATTTCTACAGGAGGGGCAATAAGCTGTCTTTTTTAGAAGAAAACATGGGTTCTTGCAAAAATTTCTGGCTTCAGGAGGTAGGTTCCATGCATACCCACCTTGATTATCAATATGTGGAAGGATTAAACCTGAAAAAGAAGAGTAATGGCATTCAAAATTTCTGCCTTTTCCTAAAAAAAAAAGAAAAAAGAAGAAGAAGAAGAAGAAAACAAACAGTTTCATCTGTTGCATGTTTCTGCAAAAGAAGTGATGCAATTTTAGGGAAGAATTAAGCTTGAAGAAGGGAGAACACACTGAAGAAGGTGAGAAACCAATGGTGAAGGAACACAGGACATTCCAACATAGAAAGAACAGAAAGAAAAAGGGGAAATGGGCTTGATTGCTGAGCCTAAAACAGAGGTGTAGACAATAGCACAAACACCACGGGAAAAGAGGAT
Source organism: Pinus taeda (assembly GCA_000404065.3). Lineage (NCBI taxonomy): Eukaryota > Viridiplantae > Streptophyta > Pinopsida > Pinales > Pinaceae > Pinus > Pinus taeda. Next base: position 34,266 of record APFE031287643.1, on the reverse strand, counting down.
GCAGAGCAGGGCAGAAAATGCTGAAAAACCCCAAATGAGAGCTGTCACAGCCAAAGAAGGCACGTCCAAACAACAGGGGAAGACACATCCTGAAATAGCAGCAACACAACCAGAAATAGTTGACACAGGGGCTTCTATAGGAAGCAGAGAAAAAGAACAACAAGAGGAGAAATCACCCGAGACATTGGCAAGAGAGGTAGCAGCCATGCTTGCTGCTCTAAGCACACCTCCAAAACAAAAAGGGAAGAGAACAAGGCAAACTTCCCTTTACTTTAAAGCAAGGAGGAGCACACGGATCAAAGCAGGCAGACCCCAGCCTAAATCAGAAGCACCAATTGTCATTGAGGACACCACCCCTAAGCTAAAAGAAGAGTCCCCTACAAAGATATCCATCACATACGAATGAGGAAGCCCAAAAACTTCCACTTGGAAAGAGAAAATTAGGTTGGTGGGCTCAAAGACAGCTCTACAGGAACCTGGGGAATCTCTACAGGAAACACTGGCTAAGCTAAGGGAGACCGAGAAACTGGAGGAAAAGGTAGCCAAACACTCACAGGCAAAAGAAAAGATAGAGAAAATATTAGAACCTAGCCCTCAGCCTAGCTTGGGCTCATACCACAACCTGTTAGAAGTTGGGAAGATAATTCTTCAGAAATTTGCGGTACCACTCTTCTTTGCACTAGAACAAGAAAGGGTAAGGACTCACACTTGGATGAGGATTGCCAAGTCCAAGGGTGTGGTAGACATAGGTCACCTAGAAGAATAACTCAAGGAATCAAGAAAGGAATTGGCCATGGTAAGGCATGTGGAAAGTAGTCAAAGGACCAAACTATAGGAGGAGAATGAGCTGCTAAAACAGCAGTTACAGCTACAGGGAAGTCATAACGAAGATAGGCCCTTCATTTTGGCAGAAAAGTAGCAGCAAGAAGGGCCTCCAGAAGACAAGGAAACATCTGATGAACAACAGATAGAGGACAAGCTGCAGGCTGAGGTTGAGGCGCTAACAAAACTGCTACAAGAAAAGGAGCACAGGCAGTGGGAAGAAGTAGAGAGAAAATCATCGTTTCATGACCAAGAAGAGGACATCACCTCAGAAGCCTGGGATGTGAGAGAGGCAATCAAAGCAATCAAAGATGAAGAGATATATTAGTTGCTCAGAGGATGAGCAACACTTTCAGTTGGGGGGTGATGATGAGCCCCATAAATGGGTAATTATATGGGCTCATTTACCCTCCTAATTCAACTTTATCCACCATTCTCATTAGTTTATTGCATGTTTTTGATTATATTTATGCTAATAGAGTGAATTGGGTTAGTCATTATGCCAATAAGTCTAATGTGTGCTATATGCAGTGTTTTTGGTCAATTTGAAGACAAAATCAAAGGTTTAAATGAGCACTTGGCAGCCAAATTCGTGGAGAGGATTTGTAGGAAGGTGTCCCCTTCATTTATGAGCCCTCACCTCGAATTCTCCACCAGCAGCTCAGAGTTCAAGGGCCACCACATCGATTATCACAAGGGCAGCTGAGCAAGTGCTAGTAAAGTTGTTGTTAACTGCAAGTTTTGGTAGTCGAGTTCCGAAAGTTTAGGAGGGCTGTTGGGGTCCTCAATTTGTATAAATAAGAAGGCTTAGGGACTCATTCCAGTTAGCTAGTTTGTAGTTTGACTTTAGTCAGTATTTAGTCAGATTGTAGTTAGATTTTAGTCAGTAGGATAGCACTCTAGTGCTGCTCTATTTTTGCTCATTTGTGGAGCCTTTGCTGTAAACATTTCTGTGATATGGTTATTTTCTGAATAATGGAGATCTATTGCATTTTGCCTCAGTTCTGAGCTTCTTTTTAGGAGTCTGTAGCTCTTGGGTTTGGGCCCAACCCAAGTGCCAGGACCTCCTTCGTGTACTGTTATATGTTTTTTTGCTGTCTTTAATTAATTTCTGTTAGTAGGTTACAATCTTGTTTGGGTATTTAGTTCATTTTTGCTGATAGAAATAGTTTCTCATGTTTTAAGTTGATTTAATAGTTTGGTAACAGAAAAGATCTTTAAAAAGGGCTACCAAGCAACCCCTGATCTCACCTCTCCCTCCTTGGGACCATGAGCTGAGACCTAGGTGTCCTTGCTGCCATAAAAACACTGTTCTTGCTCTTAATGCAATTTCTAGTGTTAGATTCTTAGTTGCAAAAGTTGGTACCAGTTGTGATTTCATGCTTAGATCCATTCTTTCTTGGTTTCCATAGTTGTTTTACATGATTTGCTACCAATAAACTTCTGTTCATCTTTCTTTGCTGATGTCTAGGTCTAATTAGGTTAAAACAACAAGATCTTTGGTTTTCTTAGTCTTTGTTGGTTAGTTTTGAAAAATCACGTGCAGAGCGCCTATGAAACCTCCTCTCCTACCCTTACCCCATCAATGCAACCTGCTTCGTCCTCCAACTTAGATTCTTGCCTCTCATTTGCTACGTTTTCCAATTTGACCTAATTCCCATATCTTTGTGCAACCTTGCTCCCTCATCCTTGAACCAAATCCGATTGCCTTAACCAATCCTCATCCTCATTCACCAAGTCCTGGACCTCCTCACACCATTATCTCACCTCCATACCCACTTCTTCACCTTTCTTCCTCCATCAACCCTCCAAAATTCCCTTTCGGAACATCCTTTAGAAATTATAGAACATCCTGTAGAACCCCTGAAGACTTCTTGTAGAAGCTCAAGAAAGCGGTTTTTTGAGATCCGATCACTGTGAAACTCTTTGGAAGGTTAGGGACCCCTTAGGCCCTCTTCTAACCTTCCCAACCTCCCGCAAGCATTTCCTTTCGCCAATCCACCTCTGCACAGTCAAAAACAGTTAAAGCACATGCATAATAATTCTGCCAACTTACTCAAAAATAAAAAAGGATGTTTTTTTTCATATTTCACTTCAGACATAGCTTAGACACATGCACTTAACCTTCCAAAGAATCAATGGCACCTTTTTCAGTAGCTTTCAACCTTTTTCTTGCATTAGTAGGGCTAGTTGGTAAAACTAGGGTTTGCATTTCCTTTCAGCTTTTCAGTTTCTTTCTGCAAGTAGGTTAGCCTCCTTTGAGTTAGATTTCATCCATCAGTTAAAAGCTTCTTCTAAGAGCTCATAGAAGTTGAATTAAGCTCCTAGCAGATTTGTGTCAGCTGATCAAGTGACAGCTGTGGCAAGAGCGAGTACTTGTGCATATAGCACCGTCGCTTCCAAGTTTGTTAGGAACTACCGGGTTGATAAAAGTAAAGAAGGGAGCCCTAAGAGTTATAGCATTATTGCTACAATACTGGGGCCCACCATAGGTGCAAAATGATAGTAAGGATATTTGGTAACATTTGGATAACTAGATGGAGAAAAAACTATGCTTAACATCGATTGATGTAGATAGGGATATGCATATGATGTGCTTGTACCTTAATAAGAATTGAAACGCAAAGGATTAGGAGGGGGATAGGTGTAAGTGAAACTTTTCCCCCCCCAGGGTTGACCATAACTCATAGAAGGTTTAGGATATGGTGATAGTTGAGGCTATGTGATAGATCTAACGATACATTCAACGACATTAGATGCCCGCGGTGCAATAGCAGCACTAGGCCGAGGCAGGTCGGGAATGACAATATAAACATAACCTCACTATGCATAGATCAGGTCATATTTCAAATCTCCCTGGAGCACTTCTTCCTCAGACTAAAGGAAGTGAGAGGAGACATATTTACCTATGGGGGCCAAAAGAATTCTAAGGAACCAATCCATATCGACACGGTCTTCAAATTGAGGGGCTTTACACATGCTCCTCCTTCTACACCATTCTTAGACATGGTCAGATAAGAGGGTGGCAAAAGTATCAGGAAAAGAGGTCACGAGTTCAATACTGGTGTTATATCAGAGAGGTAGCTGGAAGTATGAAATAAAATCTTTAGTGAGAGTTGCGAAGGTAGAATGGGAGGCATGCGGTTGGTCAACATACCACTTGGTAGCAACTCCAGTAAGGGTGCATTGGAAGGGGCGAAGATGGATGTAGTCTTTGGTAATGGAATTTGATGAATGACACATATGGAAAGAGAGAACATGATTTGTGGGGTCTTCTCCAGGATTACCTTCAAACATGGGGATGTTAGAAGGAAGCTTGGTAGGCATAATAGACCAATTGGGCTCATGGAGAAGAGGATAGTTGATGAGATTGCTACAATTAGGGAGGCTCAAAACAACCGTATAAGGGAGTAATTAAAGATTAATGACCATACATGTAGATGTTCCAATTGTGGGGTTACCTTGGTTACCACCTTGGTTTCCCACGCCCACGTTGGGAGGATGCAGAATCAAAGGAAGAAATGGAAGAATGAGAATAACTAGAGTTAGTATGGGGATTCAATGGAGGACTAGGAGAATGAACTCAAACTTGAGGAGGAGTAAGATGTCATAAATGAAATCGGGGGCAAAGGCCATGAATTATTCATGAATAACGTTTAGGGGGTGCAATGATGTCAAGACAAATATGACTCAATAGACTAAATGATGATGATAGGAGAAAAAAAGAAATAAACAACAAGAAAACACTTAGTGCAGTGGTGCCAAGTGTAAATTAACTATATTAATATGTTACTCTAATTCAAGAAAACACGTCCTATCGAATGAAAAATGAAATCTATCCTACAGGTGATCTAAATCCTTAAACAAGTCCTAGATCTACTGTTTCAAATGGCCTTCCAAGGGACTTCTTACTTGACAGAATCCGATCTTCGCAAGCAGAGCTGTCTAGAGAAAGATGGGTTAGAGAACTGACTTCTGCCCACAACCAGTCCTATAGGGTGTTTTCCTATGAATGGTCACTACAATTACCTTTTTCTGATGGGGGTGGTCGAGTCTTAAACTTCTTGGTGATCAACCAAAGCACAAGATTCCCTGCCATGGGTTGGGTAGCCTTGAGGAGAAATGTTCACATGATGACCTAGCATAACCCCCTCTGAATAGGGTTTTTGACACACTCCAGCTTTCGACTATTGGATAATTAAGGATTTTAAGCTCTCTAATATGTCAAAAAGATATGTCTCAATGTAAGTGATTGATGGGTGTTATTGGAAGCCTATCCCACTGATCCTACACCTAACTACACATATTATTTGGCCCTGGTGCCTAAGTGGGTTTAATTTATGTGTGTTAAGTTATTATTATGTGGATTTTTTCAAGTCTTGGCTTGACTGTGTTAACCAAGCTCACATTTTCTTAGAGTGTGCACGTGTGTGTGAAAAAATGTTTTCAATGTATGAGTTAATTTAGCATGTTTAATGATGCCATGTGATACTGAAAATAAAGTGCCGAAAAAATGTAAATAATGCTGCAAAAGGAAAGTAAAATGAACAATAAATTCAAGCACATAAACCCCCACCCAAAAAGGAAAAAAAAAAACAAAGAAGGAGGTGGAAAACAAGCTACTCAAGGACACACTTATGGCCCAAAAGATAAAAAATCAAAGGGATTGAGATCTATAGGCAACAACCTGCTGTAAATGATGCAAACAACCAACAGAGAACAAAGGGTAAACAACTGGTAAAGGGAAGACAAATGGCTACAAACTGAAGGATACCCAAGGGGATCCTATGGAGGCAAGCCAACACTAGATTCAAAGTGGAATAGAGTGTTGTAATAAAGTGTCCAAAAGGGACTATTAGAACCTACCAAAAAGACTAAAAAACAGTGGTTGAAACTACTATAAGCTAGACTCCTCACCATAAAAATTCTTTTCCTAACTGATGGAGGCGTACTCTAAACCCTAAGGGAATTTTTCCTTCTTAAACAAGAATTTTCTAAGTGGATCTAGGCCTAGTTATGACACATGCAAGTTAAGAAACCCTTCTTGACAAAAACACAACAATCTTAGAAAAAATCCAGAAAATTTCTGTTTTTTTCTTAAAACTGCAGAATGCAGGTATGGACCTGTAAAGAGCATTTGGATGAAGTTTAGGGCCTAGAATTGGGATCCAAAAAAGAGCCTGAAAAGTGCGTTATGTTCCCGCATCTCTCGCTCGATAGATCTCACCCAGATTGTGCTGTCTCCTGCTCAACTTGTACCTGTGACCTGCAGAAAGATGTGGGACCCCAAAAAACATAAAACTTTCCACAAAAAAAGGGAAATATAAAAATAGAAGTGAGAGTGCTAAAAATAGTTGGAAAAACAATGAAGATATCTGAAACGAAAGTCACCAAGGATATGAATTACTATACCAGTGGAGTTGCCATTTGTCGACGACTATGTAGCTAATTCCCCAATGGAGTCACCATTTGTTAGTATGAAAATTATTAGCATGTGTACAAAAATTCTTCACTTAAATCACTAGTGACTAGTGACCCTAACAACAAAAATATGGTGCTTTTATGCTTTATATCTGCAAGATAATGATAAAATTTTGCAAGAAAATATTTGACACAAGCCCAAAACATGTAGCATCAGTAACTAAAAGTGCAATAACCCAATAGAAGACTTTAAATGAATTATAGTTTTATTAAAACCCCTGGTGAGAGAGATTTACAAGATGGGTCTGTAGATCCTCCTCTGTGGAATGGGTCCTTTTGATTTCCTTGTGCTTCAACGATCTTGTACTTCTCTCTCAAATATGTAGAAAACCCAAAATCAAGATGGAACTCAAGTGGGAGCTCAAATGTTGTGAGATGAAATTGATGACGATGATAATGATCATGGTGAAGAATGAATGAGAAGCCCTCTTATTTATAACAAAATATTGATCTAAATTAAGAATTGGAAAATAATAAAATATTATAGACCAAATCAAAATACAACTGTTAGGAATACTTTATTATATTTTTTGGAGAGGGAAAAGATATTCAAAATAGTCAAATATATTTACCTAAAAAATGGTTGAAGTAACTAACAAATAAAATGATTTATTAAGTACTTTGTGAGAGTTAAGAAAAGGTGAATTGAAATAATTATTAAATAATGGCTTAACAAGTATTCCATAAATAAGAATAAGGAATAATAAATAGATAGTGATTTATTTAATTATTCCAAGGTGATTTAGTCAAATATGTAGAGAAATAATTATCAAATAATGATTTAATAATTATTCATAGAGAAAATTAAATAAATAATGATTTATTCAATTATTCTCATGGTTTTTTTTGTTTTTTTTTTTTTGTAAATCAAAAATAATTTAATAAAAATGATTTACTAAATTATTTCCTATGGTGAAAGTGAATTTACTATGGTAAAATTAATCCCACATGGTGTATTTTGGTTCGCCTAGTATGAAATGACTAGGATACCATTTTTTGGGTGATAACACCCTTACATCAATTCTATCCACTAATTTCCTTATTTTTATTATAACACCTATAACCCTTGCTATTATATGAATACCCAAGAAATATACCTTCATTAACTCTTGCATCAAACTTACCAATCTTCTCATCATTATTTTTGATGTGGCACTTGCTTCTAAAGACTTTTAAGTGCTTGATTGTTGTTGGATTTCCATACCACAATTCATAGCGGGTCTTATAATTGTTTGGACTGAAGTGAGATTTATTTAAATTGAAAAGTACTATATGAATAAATTCAGCCCAAAACATTTTTGGTACAATTTGGTCATCCTTTATTGCTCTTTCCAACTACTGTATTGACCCATTGGTCCATTCAACTACACCATTATATCGTGGAGTTTCTATAATCGTGAACTGCCTTTTTATTCCATGCTGCTTATAGTATTCATCAAATTCTTGAGAGATAAATTCTCCACCATTGTAAGATCTTATACACTTTATTTTGCAATCAGTTTCATTTTTAGTGATAATTTTAAAGATTTGAAACTTCTCAAAAGCTTCTTACTTTTCCCTAAAAAGTCTAACCCAAATTAGTCTGTTGTAATTCCTTTACTAGACTAACAATGCCTTTTCCATTTACGAGACATACAATGCTTTTTCCCATGATTTTACCTAGAACATCATTTCCAAACATAACATTCCCTTCGTTTTATTCTTTTAGTGATAGGAATTTATTCTTATCACCTTTCATATGCTTTGTACACCCACTTCCTACATACCAATGACTACCATCATTTTGTGCATATAATATAATGCCACATTTTTCACGCATTCTTCCTTGTTTTCTTGCCATACCTTGGGTTTTCCTTTTTTCTTGCTTATTATGAGGAGTTGGTCTAAATCTTCTGATTTTGCATTCGTCTTCCTTATGCCCATAAAAATGATAGTTATAACATTCCAACATGTCATCCAAAGGAGTAAACAAATTGTTGTTCCTAGGTATATTTCTCTCTATCTTGACAAATCTATCAATTGATTGATAAACTATCTTTCATTCAATTTACCACTCCCTTTGATAAATTTTTGATTTAGAATTAATTATTCCTTAGTTTTGTCTAACTCTTTTCTAAGGGTGATAACCTCCTCCTCAATATTTTCACATGCCTTGTCTTTTTCTTTCAGTTTCTCCAACAAAGTATCTTCAATTTCATTTGCTTCCTCAACTTTTAGAAGAAGAGGTGCCAAATTTTCAGAGTTACCTTTTTCTTTTTCTAAGTTTGCTAGTGTCTATTTTTGCATCTTATTATTTTTCCTTAACCTTTGAATTTATTCTAAAGCACTAATGTAACAACCCTAGTTAAAAATCAATGTAAAAATATATAGAACCACGGTCATGGGACACGTATTCCAAGATGAATGTCGGGAAAAACATCCTAATGGGTGTTCATTGGTTTATTATGGCTAAGGAAATTGGCAAAGGCAATGGCAAATGCTTTGGAAAGGCATGAGACACTTATTGGCATTTTATTTATGAAAATAAAGGAAATTAGGATAAAAGGAAGGTGAAGGGTTACAAGTTACATGTGAGGAGGAAAATGAAGGAAAATAATGGAAAATGAAGAAAATAAAGGTCTCATTGATAAAAAGGCTTCCGAGGATCAGTGGGTAAGCTTTTGCTCAGGCTTTGTCAGTGTAACCTTTTGTTAGTTCAGTTTTGGAGCTCTCTCATTATTCTCTCTCTCTCTCTCATACTCCTTGACACTTAGAGTTTCTTGGGGCACTCTTGGAGGAGTGTGGCATTCTTGGAATTTGGAGCAAGAAGGCAAAGAGGAAGCAAATATCAAGCAAGGAAGAGTAGGATCAAGTATCCACAACAAGATTCTTTGGAGGTATCGATTTGCATGTGTGATTTCCTTGCTATATTTGGCTGCATAGTATTGCATGCGGTTCTTTGCTATCATGGCATGGGTTTTTCCAGGTGTGGAAGTGTTTTCAACCTAGCCTTTCCATTTCCAGATAGCCATGGTGTGATGGGGTTCTCATGTTTTGGTTGAGTTGGATTGCCAAATGGATTTGAAGCTAAGTTAGGTGTATCTCTGAAAGAAAGAACACATGGCCTAGTGATCCCTGAACCATATTGTGGATTACGGTAAAGCCACTAGCCTAGTGACCCCTTAATCGGACTTTGGGTTGTGGTAAATCCAGTTATTTGTGCCTCGATGGGCTTAGGAACCCTCGACCGATTAATGGAGGGATATACAATAAATACTAAAGGTTGTTGTCCTTGATTAGGCCTAGGAGTTCTTGACGCTGAATGACAGGATATACAGTAAAGATTAGAGGGTGGAGTCTCGGTTAGGGCCTAGTGATCTGGTATGGATTGTGGTAAAGCCCAGAGACTTGTGTCTCAGTTACGGCCTAGTGATCCTTGGATTATATTGTGGATTGTGGTAAAGCCTAGAGACTAGGAGACAGGAAAATTCCTCACGGTGTAGGTGGAGAAATCTGGTGGCATCCATGCTTGTTTTGGCCTAGTGATCTAGTGTAGATCATGGTAAAGCCTATTATTACATGTTTATTGTTTTGGCCTAGTGATCTAGTGCGGATTGCGGTAAAGCTTGGTTTCTTTTGATGAGGGTGAGTTGGTTGGTTCTTTTGGTTTGAGTCCCACATTCATGCTTGGAATATGACATGAGGGTGATTTGATGAAGAAAGATTTGGCTAATCTAATCTATGGTCGAGTGGAACATGGTAGTCCCATCCCAAGTTGGCTTTTGCATTCAATAATAAGAGGTTCTTTCCTTGGTATTTTATGTGTAAATGTATTGGTCTATATGTGGATTCTATGGCTGATGTATCCTTGATATTTCTATTGTTATTATGCTGGTTATAAGCATCTATTATGACAACGATGATGTGTGGATCTCCTCATGTTTTGATTTGTAAATGAATGAACAATATATATATGACTCAATATATGATAATGCTACTAATTATATAAGGGAACAATGCTTCTAAGCGATTCTCAGATAAGTATGAGACCCTATGCTCAAATATGTTGTTTAAACCTGTAGTTTACATATTTGTGACATGTTTTATGAAATGCCTGTCATGGCTAGTAGGGGTCTAATCTAGTCCTTGTTGATGTTTTTGCAAACGTATCTTTGTTATGCTATGAAATTTCATTTTTGAACCTGTCATTGAGTTATGGGAAATGACCTTTGCTCTGGGCCTGGAAAAATGGTACAAATCCTGAAGTTGCAGGCACAGTTTTGAGGAGAAAAGTCCCCAGATGCATGCATACCCATGCTATGGGAGTCGCTAGAGCCTCCCATACACACCCTTGTCCATATCAAGGGAGAATCCAAGGGTTTGATGCACCAAAACTTCAGTTGGTCTCAGGGGCTAGTTACTTGAGTGGTTGGGATGGATCTTGGGAGTTCTAGTGCTGATGTGGAAGGTTTGTGTGGTGTGTTTCTGTCGATTCCACTTCTTTAAGGTGACCTAAGAGGTTGAATCCCATTATAATGGCCTCTCGTCACATATTTACCTCGGTTGGCTGGTTAATTGAGTAGATGTGGGATGAGGGTGTTACAGAGTGGTATCAGAGCGAGTTCCATTCTCTTGGGGAATTTCTAGGTTATGTTCTCTTTGGGTGTTATATGATACCACAAAGTGGTATCAAAGCATAGTTCAACCCTTGGACTAGATGGGAAGAACGTATTTGTCTTGCATGCATATCAGTTGCATATGTGCTCTTTATTTTTATGGACTATGTGCTTATTGTGTTTGCATGGTGGTGGTCATTGTTGTCGTTATGTCAACATGTGGAAGTTGATGACGTTGTTGTTGGGATGTGTTTGTCATGAACAATTTTCAGCTGTATATGCATTTTTTATGCATGTCAATGTCTATGTGTTGTTATGCATGCATTGTCATGGTTATCGTTATCCATGTATGGTAGGTCAGACATGCATTGTGGGGTCATTGTATGCAATTAGGTTATCATGATGTTATTGGTATGTTATGATGCTAATGAGTTGGTTAAGATAAAGTAGGAGATGCAGACCATCAAAGTGAAGTTGCAACATTGGATCTCGAGGGAGGAGCGCGTCATCATACAAGTTTGTATGTTGGGCGTGCAGGTATGTAGTTTAAGGATTGTTATATGCATTATGGTTATGTGTATGCCTTTCATTCTATTGATGTTATGGTTACATACATGATAGATGCTAGTTGATTAGTGTGGTCATATGCACATGTGTCAAATAGTCATGAATGATAGTAACCTGTGTTTGTATGCATTGCTATTGTTGTTTTATGTTAGATAACTTGATGATTATGTTATATGTTTTTGATGAGTATGTTACAGGTTAACTTGTTGTTTTCATATGTTAGTAAACTTGATGATTAGGGTTATAGCATTAATACCTTGATGCTATATGTATCATGTTAAATTGGATTGGCCTATGTAGATGATTAGGGTTATGAAATTCAAGTATGAGTCGACTTATTTGTGACATTGTGTTGTGCTAATCTAAACGAATTGTGTAGATGTGATTATTATGTATGAATGATAATTGTTTATGAGTGTATGATGTGAACATGTTAGCTAGTTACTGTTATGGATATAATGACCTTATTTATGGCTGAGTTGATACGTTGTGAAGTTAAATCGTGCTAACTAGATTGATTATGTAGACAAGATAGCCTCCCCTGAGATACATTAAGGTATGAGCTTGCTTAGGTCGTTTAGTTGATTTATTTAACATGGTACATTTATAGTTTGTTTGAATGTTTGATTATGTTGTCTCTTTTGTGTTTGAGTGTTGGTGCCTATTATGTCGTATATTTATTGTTAAATGTTTGATTAATCACATTATGTGAGTATGTGTCTATAAGATTGCATCAAGAAATGATCTTGTTTTAAGATGGTTTTACTCACACATATGTGTTGAGATAGCTGATATGTACTTGAGTGTAAGTAGGTGACATTTGTAGAATTATTTCTAATGACTATGAATTGACTATGGATTATGACATGATTGTTAGTCTTGGTAAATGTTGATTTCAAATTGATAAATATGATTGTCTTGATATTTTGAACATGTGGTTGACATGTGTGAGTAGTTGAAGGGTAACATGCTTGGCATTAGTATGACAAGGTAAGGTAACTAGTATGTTGTTATGTTCACTTATGCATTGGAATTTATGTGTTTATGGCAATATGATGCAGGGGATTGCATGGAAAGGAAACTGCCATGAGATTATGAAGAAGGCTCAGCTTGAGATTTTCCTTGGAAGCACTGGGAACCATGGGGATTGAGTCATGGTGTCTGTTGTTAGTCTTGTGCTTTTGGTATTTTGTGATTTGTTGCGATTGATTATGAATTCTTTATGTACGGTGTAAAGCTATGCCACTTTGTTTGCAGCGTCATATTGTTATTAATTTTCATGTTTTTCTTTTTGTTTGTTTTTTGTCTTGCCTTTAGTTTTGAGTCTTGGGAATTTGTTGAAAAAGAGGAAAGTTAATGGAGCTCGAGAAGAGCTGAATGAAATCCAACAGGTAATGTAAGACTTGGATGAAGCTCAGTGCATGTGTTATCTCCATCTCACCCACAAGTTCCCTTATGAGGAAAGAGATGAGATGTAAACGTATTAGGTGGAAAAAGAAATCTGTTCCATGTATCTTAACCTCAAAATATTATGTATATTGGGTCCATATGAGAAAACGTTGTGCAAGGAAGTTAAGTGATTTTAAAGTTTTGGACTAATGGTCCAAGGGTTTGATCATACCTTATTAACCACACAACTCAAAACTCAAGTCGCCCACCATCCTAATTCATCAACACATAACCTCAACTCCGGTGGCATACATATGAAGGGGTTAACGAAGGCGCAGACCCCCGACATTGAAAGGTCGATGCTCATCCAACGACCACGATTCATTCCATCACCTAATAAGGATGCTTCTATTCCATAGTACACCCCGTCGTACCAAGGTGGGGACCACTCGACAAATGGTATTCTCCTATTGGCTCGACAATGCAGAGGGTATCAGGTATCTGATTAAAAGGTGAATTGGTAAGTAATTGATAAAGTCATGGATAACTCATCCCTCTACATAAGCTCGTCCTTTGTCACCCTGAGCCAATCCTCGACTATCACGTGTTTCCCATGCCCGAGTTCGTCTCCTGCCACTTGGACATTTATCCTTGTCCTTTTCATAAATCACCTAAACCCTAAAGCTACCGCTCGACAACGATCTTTCAACCCCAATCAAAGAACCTCTTGCTTGGACAACAATGCAAGATTCTTATCTTTGCACTCTCCCAAAGGTCAAGGACACCTTCCCAAGTCATTTTCATTCCTTCCAGTAGGCTCCAAGTAACCCAAAACCGTGACCTCATTGTTTGTTAATTTTGTTTTATTTAGAGGGATGAAGCACACAATGCCTGCAACCCCCAGTACCCATGATGTCAAAAGCACCAGTTCCAGGCCTTTAACAAACACCAAAACCCAAAGAGCTGACCCTGTCTGTCCCTTTCCACTTGCAGAACTCCATTATGAAATGTTCACCGACTATTGGGTAAATTTATTGAGTAAATTAATACAAGTATTTTAAATATCAATCTAGGTTTGTAGAACTTAGAAGCATGTTCAAAATATATGGATATCAAATATAATCAGCTTTAGAAGACAAGTTATGGAAATTGAAGGAAATGAAAATATAACCTAAATTAGATATGCATATTACAAATATAAATTTTAACTAAATAATTTCTAATTCAATATGTAATAAGCAAGAGAAGTGGCTCCTAACTTAGGAGAACCAGTTTGACCTTCTTTTACAATACTACTTCATGAACAAAAATCAAAACCAATAATGAATAATAGCTCAAGATGCATAAAAGAATAATAGAAGAGGCTCCTAACTAATGAGATCCTTGTTTTTCTTCATTATAAATTCATTAATCATTAATGCCATTGTTAGAAAACTAGAAATTCAGAAAATCACTTAAAAGCAAGAAAGATGAGTTCTAGTTTCTAATCTCTGATCAGATAGAAGGAGAGTTTAACTTAAACACTGGTTTGACCCTTCATATGTAGATTAGAGTTAAGATTAATATTCATAAGCAATCATAAGATATCATCATACAAATAATTAACTGATTAAACATGAAACAAAACTAGTTCATGAAACTACAACTAAATTAACCAGAAAGTGCATATAGCTCGGTATGGGGGTCCTTGCCTCACACACTGAAAGTACTTCTTAGCTACTGAAACTAAATCAAGCATTCACCATAAAGAAAATCATAAAAGAAGATAGAACTGGTCTCTTTGATTAACTCACAAAGTTCAGAAATCTCAAAATGAAGTTATACAAATTCTACATGTTCATGCTTTCAATGTTCTTGGCTTAAATAGAGAAATATGAAACAAACTTAGCTAAAATGTTTCTAACAGCTATGTCTATCCTTACCCTATCTATCTAGGTCAAGCTCATCCATCCAATCACTCAAAATCTGGAAAATCCCATAAAATCCTAAATCTGGCCTATTTCCTAGGGATTTCCTGAATGACTGGTCCTGTTTGACCAGCTTTGACTGGGCCCGTTTAAGCTCGGTTTGACTGAACCAATAGGTACACGTCCATTATTAGTTCCAAATATTTCTATAGTGTTTTCAATTCGTACTCAGGTGTCCTGCAAGTATGACATCAATGAAGCCATTACGATAATTTTTAGTCCTGTCCAAAAATACACTTAAAATCCATTTTTTGTAAAAACATCTAAAAATTGCAAAACTTAATTTATGTACCTAGATATGCATAAATTGGTAAAAATAGGGTGTATATGGATGGTAAATGGATGGATAACATGGAAATTTAGTGTATTTAATTAAGCAAAATTGGATAAAAAATGAGGGCCAACATCCCCCCCTTGCTGATGTACAAGCATGTCCTCATGCTTGATTCTTTCTCTTGGACCTTCTGAGCTTTAATGTAAACACTGTACCTGATCCAGATGCCTCCTGTTGTGCTACTTGCACTACAAAATCAATTCCTTTGTACTGATCTCCCTTGTAGATTGTAGCCATGACTTTTTGTCTTTCATACTTGTTCTTCTATGAGGCTTTGTCTTTAAGCCACCTAAAACCTTGCTTGGAAAGAAAATTATTCTTTGTTTTTAGTTTTCCAACTTCTTAATTCAGCTTTTCATTTTCCTTGATCAATTTTGCATTGGTTTTCTTGTATGCTTTGTTTTCTTTCTTCAAATACCTCTCTAGAATTCTGCTGCAAAAATGTTCACTGTTCTTCAAAACCCATAAAAAACATTGCTCTCTGTGTACAAATATTATAAAAACATTTTGACCATGTTTTTTTGCTCCTTAACTCATAATTCAATCTCCGTTTTTGCCAAAATTTATCAAATATTCCTTCTCTGTTGTGAAAATTCTCATTGTGCACATGGATGGAACAAACTTGGCACTGTATGTATATATGAAAATAGGGAAAAATTATGCCCATTGTGTGTATAAAAATAGGAAAAATTATTCTCTCTGTATGTATCAAAATAAAAAAATCTGTGTTTTCACATACAACCATGCATGAGGAAATTGCTCGATTACCTGATCTGGAAGTGATTTTGTAGATATTTCTGAGATAACTTTAGACAACACCATTTCAATCAGAAATATCCTTCGATATTTCCAAGGATTCATTCATTAAATCAATGGAAAACACTTAGGTTTTTCAACTGAAGTTTAACTCCTTTTTAATATGACATATTTCAAAACTTAACACGAGTTCCTTCCCTTGAAATCCGTTCAACAATTTATGGAAATATGGAGGCGATCTCTTACCTTTTTTTGCGGGATTTATGGAGTCTATTGGAGCGCTCAGTCAATCTAAACGTTGAGAAAATCTCGGTCATCTATCTTCTCGAAAATTGATGTCTTCTTCCTTCCATGGCTGCCTATATATTTTACGTTTCTTCCTTTGTTAAGGGTTCTTGCTTTACGCAACACCCTCTCTTCCTTGTTTGTGTTTTTCTACATATCTCTCCTTCCACGAGAGTGCTGTATACGTGCACATGAATGCACAATGTTCTACACCTCTACCTGAGCAAAATTTTGGTTATGATGGTGGAAGAAACGTTTAACACAGAGCTTAGTTTGCATTTACACAGTGAGCAATAGCAATAGTTTACATAGTGTTTGAAAGCGTTTAACCGTTTTGCCATTCCAGCACACACTTTGACTGGCGTACCTTTGGCTGCCCATGTGCCCATTTGACAACGTTCCTCTTTGTCCTTTCCTCCACGATGTATATGCTTATCTTATCACTGTAATTCCTCATCACCCACGTTCTTAGAAAACTCACCTTTCATTCATGCCTTAACTTTCCATTGTATGCCCATTTAATCATTTCGTTGTTCCATTTGTTTTTGAAATGATATATATATATGTATGTGCCTTTTTCATTATTTATAGTTTTGCCTTCATACATATTTGTAATGATATATATAACATTTTTGCCATAATATATATGTGCGCCTTTAACTTTTGTCATGATTTATTATATGCACGTTTTTTAATGATATATATATATTTTGATTTTGAAATGACCATTGGATAGGTCATTTTTTTTTTTTTTTGAT
>APFE031287642.1:53931-75449 GCA_000404065.3 Pinus taeda | reverse complement strand
TTTGCATTAAAAGCAATACCTCTGTATTTAGTAAATTAGTTTCAATACGGATAAGGTAGTTAGTTTTAAGTTTTCGAGCTCCCTTCATGCTTGTTGAGGAGACTCAAGATAGGGATAGCTTTATTTCCTATATATAGCAAGAACTTGGATGTATCAAGGGTTGGATACTGATGCAAAGACAGAGTTTTTTATTGGTTTATGTATAAAGCTTTTTTACAGTAATAGATAGACTGTTTTATTCTTCCCAAGATTCATAATGTGTTCAAATGCTCAAGATGTTGGTGGTTTGGTCTAATGTAAGTTTTGCAGCTTTATGAGTATGCAATCACTCTGAATTCATCACTGATGCTCAGACTTCCTGTGCATACTTGTAAGTTGAGGTTCTTGTCCTTCATGTTTTACAGCTCCTTAGGTACACAATCACTCTGAATTCACCTAGTGCTCAGACTTCCTGTGTGTACTTATCAGCTGATGGTTATTTGATGAATGTCTTGAATGTTTAAACATTGCATGCCTTGGCTTCTATGAATGAACAACTAATAGTTTACTGATAAGATGCTTGACTCCATGAGCCCAATGGAAGAAATGTTATGTTGACTGTCCAACCAGCTTGTTTATTAAATCTACGTTTCAAGAGTTAGCCCTCTTTGTGCTTAAGGATAAATCAATAGTTTGTTTTGAGAGAGCCCTCTCAGGTTAGGGAGGCTAATCCCTAGCTAAAACCCTGGTTTGAAACAGTTGCATGAGAGCTTACTAAGTAGCAGCCCTTAGTACTGGTTTTGTGACAACAGAGATATACCTTGCAATTGAATCCATACACTACCGAGACTCATCCCTTCATTGGAAGTCCGTAAAGAGCAAGGAGACTTAGCTGTGGTGACAGTGGGCTAAGCCTCCCTTGACCTGACAGTTTCCGTTTTAGGAACCCATTTAGGTCCCCTGCTACTTTGAGTGGTAACAGGCCAAATACCCAATGAAAACACTATTTGTGGCAGAGACGATGCCTTCAACACTTTCTTCAGTAAAAATGGAACCGTAAATAATACTCCGTGCATTGTATATGTAGATCTGGAGTTGAATGTTGTTGGGCATGGGATTCCCCGCAGCAGGTTTTGGGGCTTAAAGCCCTAGTTTTGGTCAAAGATGGTGTAGAACTCTACGAAGTATGGGCGTAGAGTGCAAATGGTATAATCAAGTCATAGGGTTGTCCGCCCTAAGAATTGTAATTTAATGTAAAGATGTGTCGGCCTATCCATGGTCTGCAGACCATGGGATTGTTTAAATAGAGTGAGTCTCTAAGTGCAAAGATAGTTTTTTAAAGAAAATATAGAATAGCGAAGGCATGGTAAGAGCACAGAGTGAAAGTTGAAGTGTACTGGGTCGTAGTGGTAGGAAGAGGCTCTCCAGCTGAGTGTGCAGGGGCCTAGTAGAGTCTGTAGCTGAGTGTACGGACCCCTGTAGTTGAGTGCGCAGGCGGTGTCGGGTCTGTAAGTGGGATTGTACTTGGGATTGAAAGATAATAAAGAGAAGTTTATTATGTGCATCTGTTTTGGGATATTTATGTTGATGTTATTCATCAACTTTTACTCTATTTATTTACTGCACGCACTTGAGGAATAATCGTATGAATGCTTATATGTGAATTATATCTAAGTAATAAGCTAATGGAGACTAATTAAGGAAGACTTTGGTAAATAACACAGGTCGCGCTGCGGCTAGAACCACACAAAGACAGTAGCACAGGGCGCGGGGTGCTCGCAGGTGTGCGTAGCGCAACAAGTGCGAAGGTTTGACCGCGTACCAATCACCACATATCAGACATCCCCAGGGTGTAGAAACCTAGTTCCAACACCCTCCCATACTACTTTGGGTGAGATCTCAGTCCGCGCTCTGCGGACTGTTGCTGAAAGGGGCAGTAGTACTGGGATTTTCTTGGCTAAATCACTTCCGAACCTGGGTTAGGCCCCACTAAGCCAACAAATGGTTCTGTTGCTGGGACTAGGATTTGCATAAGGGGTGTTTGATGTCGTGCCACTGGAACCCAACAAAGAAGGAAATTGAAGAGTGGTTGGAAAAGAAGATTCATTAGTTCGCGACATAGGAAACTTCGCAAGTATCTGAGAAAAAGTGGTTAAATCACTATTTGTACACTAAAATCCATGAGATTTTCTTTGCATCCTTTCCATCGGAGCTGTATGGGTGGATCACGAAGTTAGCAGATAGCCAAGGAAGGTGTAGGATCGACAAACCAATAGTGTGGACTCTGGAACTAGTGCACAGACTAGAAGCCTCAGAAGATAAGATAGCGCGAGTTGTGGACTACTGGCTCGACCGAATAATAGGAGGATTTATCACTGAGTTCGCGGTGGACACGACCGTCAGTTACAATAAGACAGAGTGACGTTTTCTCAAGGGATCGCGAGGTAAGTATACTAAATCTTTGAACACCTGGATTAAGATGCTGTTATGTGAAAAGCAGGTTATGTAAATAAATTAATGTTTGGGACTACACGGAGCGGAAAGATCTACAAAATCGAAAGTAGTGAAGAACTAGAAAATAGTCCCTTAATTTCACCCTTGCAGGAGAACGAGGACGAGCTCGCGAAGGTTTCTCTGAGAAGCGCAGTCAGTTTGATAAGGCATCGGATTCCATGGTTACCACCTCCACCCACACCGCCACCCGCTTCACCTTCCTCACCTCCATCTCCACCCACCCCACCTCCACCACCTCCACGGTTTAGTATGGTGAGCGAGATCAAATTACCAGTATTCAGAGGAGTAGGGAATGAGGATCCGGACCAATTCTAGTTTGTGGTAAGAAAAATATGGGAAGCACAAGGTGTCACAGACGACAATATTAAGAAGGCTACATTGGTGAGCGCATTGTAGGATCGCGCATTAACATGGTATATCAAGCATTCTATCGACCACCCAAACACAGGGATAGAAGAGATCCAGAATGCGTTGAACAGGGAATGTAGTAGACCAAAGTCAGAAACACAATCAATCATCGGGTTTAAAGAGATCATGATGCTCCCGGGCGAGACCCCCTGTGATCTGGACCAAAGGCTGAAGAGTACGACCCGCGAGGCCAATATGACGCTAATGGATGCACAACATCGTGCATGGTTTGTAGCATCTCTAGCACCACACTTGAGGACGACGCTGTCATAGTAGAAACTTTCGACCCAGGTCGAAGCATTGGAAATGGCAATGATATTGCATGAGACCCCGATACAAGACCCTAGGTTGGGAGTTCAAAAAATCCACACGCAACTACAAAATTTGTGTTTGGAAATGCAAAGCTTGAAGTAGGATAGGGTGTTGCAGCCAGAGGTGTGCGAGGAAGTATGGTGCATAAAGTGCAAATGCCAGGGCCATGAAAAGGATAATTTCCCAGTGTTCATGAACTACTTGGTAGGAGGAGGGCCAATGCCACTGAGACTAGAGGTGTAGGGAGGGCCGAGTGCCGCAACCGCTTTATGGTGCATGATCTGTTAGATAGGAGGGAAACACACGACAAACAATTGTCATTTGCTACAGAAATATACACAGACACCCTAGCAATTGTTTTGTAATTTCTATAGGTCGGTAGGCCATGATGAGTGCACTTGCCACAATTACGAGCTAACGATGGATTGGACCCCAGCCTATGGGATGCAGACTGAAACACGAGTCCTCGACCCAGATGCGGGGATGGTGCACGCTGGATTTCAGGGGCGAGGTTGGGGATGAGGTGGAATGGGACCAGGAAGGGGCCGCAGATAGTTAATTTATTACAATTGCGGAGGACCAAGGCACTATGCCCGCGATTGTAACAACCCAATGAGGATATCCTGTTCATATTGTGCTCAGTTTGATCATGAAATCGTAGACTGTCCTATGTTGATCACAAAGATGTGTGAAAAATGGGTATTCCAGCCTCCCCCAACTCAAAGTATACAAATGATGAGGTCTGAGCTGTGTGAATAGGACTCGAATGTAAATATGATGCTTAGAAGTGGTGCGGCCATGGGAGAGGATAAGGGGAAGTAGCTAGAGGAAAGTACATGGGTTAGCAAGGATCTTGCGAAGGAACCCGAGTTTGACTTAGAACACGTAAAGGAGACATTCATGGAAGCTAATAAGAGCTTCATGGAGGCTTCCACTTTAGGTAGTAAGGATCAACCAGAGCCAGTAATGGATCCTTCAATGCTCACTACCTTTCTAGAGACATGCATGAAACTGTTGCGCGACAGCAAGGTGATTAAAGGACTGCAAGAACTGATCACCAGGTGCGCGGGTTCAGGGGAACCACGCATCATCTGGAAATTGGGGAAGCATGCATTACGCACTGGAAGGGAAATGAGGTTGATTGCATAGATTGGGGAATATGCAATGGATCAGGTAATCCTAGATCTGGGTTCAGACGCGAATGTATTACCGAAGCAAACATGGGAATGCATGGGTAGGCCCACATTACAGTGGTCCCCTATTCAATTACTAATGGCGAACCAACAAAATATTTTTCCCATGGGGAGGTTGCAAGGGGTAACAGTTGATATTGAAGGTGTGAGCGCGCAGGCGGATTTTGAGGTAATAGAGATTGTCGATGACAGAAATCCCTATCCCGCATTATTAGGAATAGACTGGGCCACCGATATGAATGGAGTCATCAATTTGAAGAAGCGCAAAATGATCTTCGAGAAAAATTCACTATGCATAGTAGTCCCACTGGACCCAGACGAAGGAGCATGCTAAACTGAACCAATGCGCGACGATGATCTCGATTGTATTTACAAGATAACTGCGTGAGACCAACATTGGCTAAATATGACTACAGATGGGAGGATATTATGGGAGCACGAAATCTCCTGCACTTCAGATTCAGACGAAGAAGTAGAGCGCTGACAGAATCAGTTGCATGAAGTGACAACGCTAAATTGCAATATGATGGTTGGATCACTGCGTTGCATGAAAACACAGGCAAGAAAGCTGCTGACATATGATGGATTAACAACGGTGGATGAATTCTTGAGAAAATTTGAAAGCATAGTACCAGAACAATAACGGTTCGATGTGTTGAAATGGGCACTGCACGCAACATCCGCACGATGGTAGGGTAAACATCAAGGAAATTTTGAGGAGTGGCGCGGATGTAGAAGGATGATGTGCCTATGGTTTGGAAGCCCCCAACTTCGAACAAGAGTCAGTCAGCAAGGATGGAGCAACTTGCACGCCCACTTGTGTCGATGGGTACAGACGTGTGCTGCGCAGCCCACTCAAGCACACCCCAAACTCAGGATCGATAATCTGAATAGGACATAGTAGCAGGAGAGGCGCTGCGCACCACAAACGTTCCATGTAGAAGAATTCAAGAAGGTATGCAGAATCCTGAATAGAGTTCACCACGCGAGACGAACTGATTGGGACCTGCGTGTACCAACTGTTTGATGGGCCTATAGGGCCATGTGCAAAAACCTGAGCACGAAGATGATTCCGAAACTAAGAAACATAGTTGAGACCATAGTTTTGGAGGAAAGGAATCCTCACGCAATAGCTCCCATAGTTGGGATAGTACACGAGGACTAGGACGAATAAATTATGCGTCTCTGCAAGGGCAAACATATGCGGATTCAGGAAGCCATTCGGCGAGGGAACCTTAAGCTTCACGAACTTGAAGAAGATTGGGTATGACTGAGGAAGAAAAGCATGTTATTGGACGCAGAGATCAAAAAACTGGAAAATGAAATCGCACAAGCATGTCTCGTCGATAAAATAAGAATGACAAGACCAAATACTGACAACCATACTATCGCATTAGAAGATTGTCGCCGAGCATTTGTGACCTTGCTACCATGGCTGCGACCACACCTTACCAAACAAAGTAACCAGGGGAGCACACCGCATAAGAAAGTACGCGTGGCGTTGACTGTCGCGAGGGTAATTGAGGAGTGCTTGTGGACTAGGCTGGAAGGTGAATTGAAGCCTCGCACAGGTGGTGCGACCACCTGACTATCCGTAGGGAACACAGTCTCAACGCTCCAAGCAGTTGAAAGAGAGAGCGGGACTATAAAGGATTCTGTGTGGGAGCTGCGTGATAAGGAGGTTGCACGCAAGATTAGTGTGTCATAGGGGTTGCGCCCGTGCATAGGGGGCTGCGTTGCTACGTGGGTCGGCTGGGAGGTGACCGTTGGTGCCACTGTTTATGACAAGATGTCCAATTTAATGCAAAAAGGAGCGGGCGACGGGAAATTAAGACATGAAGTCAGAACTAGATTTGGGACGATCTGCCGCCAATCTAGCATTAATGGGCTGAATGTGGGGGGAACGGTCGGATTTGAATTCAAAAAGGCCTATAAATCACATGTGGCTATCCGCGAACAACCCTTGGCGTTTTGAGAATTTAGTTGTTGCGCTATCAAGTGGGTCTGGACCTTACAAATTTGGAGGCTTTGAGAGCAAGTTCAGTGTTTGAGACATTGCCAAAGGAGACGCAAAACCTCTTGAATAGAATGATGTCAAAAACCAAGGAAGCCGCATAGAGCCCTACGGTGCAGGTGTGGGATGCACCGAAAATTCCAAAATCGTCCCGGATGCCGAGGCCCAAAACGGATCCGTAGGTAGCAGGACTAGTCCGCATGTCTCCGTGAAATCCGTGGTTTGGTAAACTTTCTATGGAAGACAAGGGAAAGACTGTTAATCTTGAGACAGATGATGATGAGGAGGACCTCTAGGATTTCGTAGAAGAGATCGAGGCAGATGAAGAAATGGGGGAAGACATTCAGCCGGTGTGCGCTACAG
Organism: Pinus taeda; assembly: GCA_000404065.3. Classification (NCBI taxonomy): domain Eukaryota; kingdom Viridiplantae; phylum Streptophyta; class Pinopsida; order Pinales; family Pinaceae; genus Pinus; species Pinus taeda. The sequence goes on along the minus strand of APFE031287642.1, from coordinate 68,666 downwards.
CAAAAATGCCCAAGTATGTCCCTCCGCGGAAAGGGAAATCAAGGTACCCAAGGATTTGAATGCTGTTAAGAGCTCACTCCAAACCCCGCTCCTTCCAGACGACATTCTGTTTGAAGGTTCGGCTGTGGGCCACGTGCCCACGATGAAATTTGAATATTGGGACCTCGCAGACAGCGGAAGGTTCCCACATTTGGAGACTAGAAACCTCATGAAACAGAGCAACGATGGGTCAGTTACAGTGCTAGAACCACGGAAATAGCTGCGTGGTGTGGAGGAGGCTGGGCTACTCCACCTACTATGGATTCCACACTTTCACCGGGCACCGATCACGATCTTTGTCATTAGGAAACTGCTTTTCCTGGTGCACGATGGGTACTTGTGGCTGGAGGAGCCTATTCCCATCACGACGGAGCTTATTCACAGGATATGTCGGCTTCCCTGTATGGGAAGGGACACGTAGAAACAACTGGCAAAAGCGGAGATTCGGCACTCGTAGAGGCCATGAAGAAGAAATACAAGTTGGAAAAGAAGTAGAGAGGCTACGTAATTAGTAGCATTCAAGACAAAGGCATGTGCGTAGCCACCCAACTGTTCGCTGAAAAGGTGATAAGAAAATGCCGCGGCAACGAGGTACCATTGATAGTCGTCGTGCTGGCCAAACAATGCGCGGAGGAGGGTTCAATTCAACTGGGTCGAATTCCTCTGTGAGGAATTCCTAACCAACTGCAAAGAAGCTCAAGAGCAGGGCAAGACCTTCCACTACGCATGGTTTATCTTGTCTATCTTATTGGTGACAGGGGATTGCCTGAGGACAATCAGTTCCCTCCCCTTGAACAGGACTTGCCATAGGTGAAAAAATATGCATCACTTTGGGTGACGAAGGATGCCATGCGAATCCGCGATACCAAGATCTTTTGGGTGCTCATGGAGGCAAGCATTCGAATGTGGATCAACAAAATGCCACGCTTATCCCCCACAGTGTACGACAGTCTGCGGAGCTTTGCAGACTTTAAGGTGGATATGAACAATGTGTATATCAAGGCGTGTAAGGATCCGGCATAGAATTGGACCAAACTTCCTTTCATCGCGATTGATGATGTTGTTTTCACTGTGCTCGACTCATGGTCACCCGAGTGGCGCACCCCGGATCTGGTGGCGTGTGATAAGACAACGATACAAAAACATAAGGATGCCACCAAGCTGCTGGCACAGCAGAAGTGCCACGAGCAGTTGGTTGAGGAGGTAAGGGTTTCTTGCGAGGTAGCGAAGGCCACCGCAGAGCATACCAAGGTCGCCGAAGAAGCAGTAGCAACACCGGAAACAAGGGCCACCACGACGCAGGAGGAAGGAGGCCTGTACTAGACCACATGACAGGGGACAGAGGACACAACGGAAGGTGACGACCCAAGCATGACATCTACACAATTGAAACGGCCGCGTGGTACAAAACGAATAGGCCCACAGAAGAAGACCAAGGCTTCCAAATTGGATGGTGAACCCATTACACTGACAGAAGGTGACCTATATGACATCGGCGACACAGTTCGCGAGGTCACCAGGGAAGCGCTCTAGGAAGCAATGATGGAGTAGCAGAATGTGTTGGGGGCCCTCAGGGTGCAGCTACAGGAATTTCAGGTGCGGACGCCACAGGAGGGAACGATAGCAACATACGGTGCCGCAGGTACATCGGTAACGGAGCAGTTGCTGCGGGCCAAAATGGCTAACACCGTTGCACTGCCGGAAGGAGCACTGACATCAGACAACACAAAGGACAGAGCCGCAGTGGGCCGGATCAAGGGACTTGGCCTAAACCTGACTGCCCTTCCGCGGGATATATTATACCAGCTACAGGATGGAGTGACAGCAGAACTTCGTGCTAGGGAAGGATGTGCAGTACAAATACTCAATGAACAGTGAATCAACATTGAGCAGCTTAGTCTACAACGTGATAAAGCGCTGGCGCAGAATCAACAGTTGGAGCAGATAGTAGAGGAAGCATGTCACCGTGCTCCAGAGTTAGAAACTGCGACATACCTACCAGTTGGAGTGCAAATTCACAGATTGGCCAGTGGATTCTACGAAGCAAATCAGGAAGAAATGAGGATACAACTGGACCTCAACCTTCAGATTGCCGAACTACGATTAAAGGTGCAGTCATCCACACCCCTGGAAGTTAGGGAACAGCATGCTGGCGCTATCCAAAAGGGGCTAGAGGAAATAGGACAGGCAGTGCAGGACTGTACTATGATGTTGGAAGAATCCCTCGCGGTCCTCACTTCCTTACAGGAGGACCCCACCATACAGTGCCTAGAAACAGAAGCATAGGAGCTCCAAGTGTAGTATGACAGTGTGTGTGGAATGACACAAACAGTTGTCCTGACCCAACAGTTGGTGAAGCTACAACAAGCGAAGGCATTGAAGGAACAAGTGGATGCCGCACACCAGAAAGAGGCAGTGCTTAAAGCGCACATCCAGCCTTGGATTGATGAAGCCTTCCACATCACTACCAATATTGAAGGAAAGTTTGCACAAATGAAGGTGATGCATGCCTTAAGATAGGGATCTACCCCAGACAACAAACTTTCGACAGAAAGAGTAGAGTATATCCAACAGACGGAAGAGCAGTGCGCTGCGGACCTTCGTGCAACACAGGCACAGTTGGAGGGGCTCCGTGCCAAGATCGCCGCACCAGTAGAGTGACTTGGGACAAGTCATGATGGTTGTGTTGGGGGCCTGTTGGGTATGGGATTCCCTGTAGCAGGTTTTGGGGCTTAAAGCCCAAGTTTTGGTCAAAGATGGTGTAGAACTCCGCGAAGTATGGGCACGGAGCACGAATGGTATAATCGAGTCATAGGGTTGTTCGTCCTAAGAATTGTAATTTAATGTAAAGGTGTGTCGGCCTACCCATGGTCCACGGACCATGGGATTGTATAAATAGCTCGAGGCTCTAAGTGCAAAGATAGTTTTTAAAGAATAGATCGATAGCGAAGGTATGGTTAGAGCCTAGAGTGGAAGTTGAAGTGTACTGGGTTGTAGTAGTAGGAAGAGGCTTTGCAACCAAGTGAGCAGAGGCCTAGTAGAGTCCACAGATGAGTGTGCGGACCCCTGCAGCTGAGTGCGTAGGGAGAAGTCGGGTCTCTACTTAGGATTGAAGGATAATAAAGAGAAGTTTATTATGTGCATTTGTTTTGGAATCTTTATGTTGATATTCATTACTTTTACTCTGTTTATTTACTGCGCATACTTGATGAATACTCGTATGAATGCTTATATGTGAATTTAATCTAAGTAATCAGCTAACGAAGACTAATTAAGGAAGACTTGGGTAAATAACACGGGTCGCGCTGCGGTTGGGAGCGCACGAAGACAATAGCTTAGGGCACAAGGTGCCCGCAGGTGTGCATAACGCAGCAAGTGCAAGGGTGGGACCGTGTACAAATCACCTCATATCAGACATCCCCATGGTGTGGAATCCTAGTTCTAGCACCCTCCCATACTACTTCCGGTGAGACCTCAGTCTGTGCTCAGTAGACTGTTTCTGAAAGGGCCAGTAGTACTGGGATTTGCTTGGCTAAATCACTTCCAAATCTAGGTCAGGCCCCACTAAGCCAACAACTGTCATTGATAAGGTGCTTTTCCATCCTCAAAAATTTATCAACAACAAGGGAGATGCAACCAAAAAAACATATTTTCTCGTGGTCATCACACCATTGGCAAAGAAATTGTGGACCTTTGCCTATACTCTATTTAAAAGCTGGCCAACAACTACACGAGTCTTCAAGGATTCTTCGTGTTCATCATATTCGGTGGGGGAACTGACTCTCTTTTTGAGGACTACGGAAAAAAATTCGAAACATGGATTCATTGTCTATCCATCACCACAGGTATCAATTTTGTAAGCTATGTGCTGCTCTGTCTAGTTTGAGGTTGAGATGCTCTTATTTTCATACCCCCATTGTTTGAGAGGGAACATGATGAAATCTCCCTCCAGCTCAGTGTTTCCTCTGTGGAAATTTAGCCACATCTCTTGGATAGAGCTTTCACAATGCATGATCTCAACCTTCGATCCGACTAAACCCTTTAATGGTTGGTCTCTGACTCTCTAGTCTCGACCCTCCCTATGCATATGAAGAAAATGGACTAACTTTATTCAATTATTGTTCTTGTGATGGGACTCATGGAGGTTTTATACTTTAAAGTTCATGGATTTTTGGCTATCTTTTATGGTTGTTGTTGTTATGTTTACAATGGATGAATAAAAAAGATAAGCCACTAGATTTCTACCAAGTAGACTGGCAAGCAAATGATCTCGAGGTCCATTTTCTAGGCCATGCGCTATTAATCTCATAGTTGGACCACAAGAATTATAGGGTATTTTTATCCTTGAACCTTCATTCATCATGGTTTTTGGGTCATCCACAAACCCACTGTTATGGGTCAACTACAAAACCCTTACTATCGAAGTCCATTTGCTAGGTTGCATACTATGTGTGTCATAGTTGGCATACAAGAATTACAGAGTATCTCTATCCTTGGATATTTGGCCCATGGTATTTACTCATGCTATTGTAACTAAAAAAAATGCTATGAATAATAAGCCTCACTTGTAAAAGGATAGATCAGTCTGCTATGATGTAGTGAAAATGATTTCTTCATTCAATAAAGAAGGATATGCTCTTTTGTGTCTTCTCTGTTGGCATTATGATACACGTGTTTTCCTTGATGGAAACTCACTCAAATGAAAGATCACAATGCAACATGTCAAAAACAAAGAATTACAAATCCAACTACAAAGAATGAAGAAAGAGAGGTATACGCAGGTTCACCTTGACCAAGCTGCGTATACACGCAGGTTTACTGAACAAAAGGAGCGTATACATTCACACACAGTTTCACAGAAGGAAAATCATGTATATATTGGAAAAACAAAGTTTTTGGTCCAAGGTATTTCTTGGTCCAAGGTATTTGACCCAAGGTAATTGGTCCGAGGTATTTGGTCCAAGATATTGATCCTAAGTAGTTTTGGTCCGTGGTATTGAGAAAGGCTTAAAACTATATAAGGAGGAGAAGATCATTAGGCCAAGGCGTGCAAGTATTTTGAATATGTTATGAGGTTTTGGATCATATATGCAGGTTAATGAGATTCTGATGATTTTATTGATATGATCTAAGGAGGAACCTATATGGTTGATGAAGGTTGATGAACCAGGATCATAAAGGCTTAAAATTATTCTCATTATGTGGTTTGATCTTGAACAGTCTAGATCTGAATATTGACACGTGTTTTATTCTGTAAATGTGATGATATGGGTATCACTGAAGTCTGGAATAGTTGTGATGTTTTAAGTTATCATTTATAGATCTCTCCGCAGGTTCGCTTTAGTAAAAGAGTGTATGCATGCTGGTTCAACATATCAAAGTAGCGTATACATCATAAATTTAAATTTGTAGATCTGTACGCTGGTTCCTTTTGGTAAAAGTATGTATACACGCTGGTTCGACACAAAGAAGTAGCATATACCTTATGAATTATGATGTTTAAAGTTTCAGTTGTTTCTGTTTGCTATTACAGAGTTCTGGGTTCTGCTTTGTGTTATAGTGACTGTATTCTGGTGACAGTGTTCTGAATGATCAAATTGATTGATTGTGATTTGCTTCAGTGATGATGGGTTGTCAGTGATTGATTGATTCAGTTGTGGTTGATTCAGAAAGTGATGATTGAGTTTCAGTGATTGGTTGATGTAGATGTATTTGATGGTTGTACTGTAGTTATGATTTTCTGAGTTTCAATTTTGTTTATGGGTCCAGTATGAAAATTGGATGAAACGTGGCCTTCAGATTGTGGTGTTGTGTTTCAGGAGTATCCAGTCTGAAAATTCATGAAACGTGGTCCGTGGTAGAAATCTGTAGGCTGGTACCTACATACTAGTAAACATATCGAGTAGTACAAGAGCTAGGGGGTTGTAGCTCCCTTCCAGTAGAAGTTGGAGAATGAGACAAGGTTGTAACCTTCTGCAGGTAGAAGCCTGTGTACTGGTATGAGTCTGCACCAGTACACGATTGTAAACATATTTTCTTATTATCAAAAGAAGACAGAGATGACATCAGCAGGTGGTTTTTACCCACATTGGGTTTCCACCGTATATCTTGGTGTTCATGTGTGTTGCTTATGTGTGATGCTTTATTATGCTTTTACTGCACTGCCTAATAAATATCTGATATACTAGTTAAAGCTCAATACATGATAAATTGTCTACATCAAAATTTCTTTGCATATACGCTAATTGCTTTAAGTACAGTCACATGTACATGTTAGTTCACTTAAATGAAGTAGCATATGTAAATCTGTTTGGGAAATAAAATTATTGATCTGATAATGCTGATTCACCCCCCTCTCAGTATGATTTACAACAATTGGTATCAAAGCAGGTCCTTTAGAAGAAGCTTGATCACTTGAAGGGAGATCCATCATCATCAGTAATCAAGAAAGCATGGGATCCATTAGACCACCAAACTTTGATGGGAGCAATTTTATTTATTGGAAAATAAGAACCACAACCTATCTACAATCACTTAGAACGGATGTTTGGGAAATTGTGGAAGGAGGATATACATTTCCAACAACAATTCCTATAGATACGACATGTAAAAAGCAATATGAAACCAATGCCAGAGCTGTCAATACTTTATTGGGAAGTCTGTCACAATCAGAGTTTGTCAAAGTCATGTAGCTCAAATCAGCCAAAGAAATATGGGACAAAATCATTCTGAGCTACGAAGGAGACTCTTAGGTAAAACGTGCTAAGCTTCAAACTCTCAGAATTCAGTATGAAACTCTTAAGATGCACAATCATGAAAGTATAGCTAGTTACTTCTTACGTATAGATGAGATTGTTAATTGTATGAAGAATTTGGGTGAATAAATAAAGGAAGTTACCTTAGTTGAGAAAGTTTTGAGATCCTTGTCTGCTAAATTTGAATCAAAAGTGTCTGCCATAGAAGAAAAACAGATCTGCAGACTATCACTATGACACAGCTTCATGGAATCTTAACTACCTTTGAGATGAGAAAAGGAGGACCATCAGATATGAGAGAAGTTGCATTTAAAGCTTCAACAAAAATAAAGGAAGAACACAATGAATCAGGACATATTTCAGAAGAAGAAGATGAGGTAAACTTTGTCAAGAAGCTTCAACAGGGTTCCGGAAGATTTAGAGGTAAGCTACCCTTCAAATGCTTTGCCTGTGGCAGAGTTGGTTATTATGCTGCCAAATGTCCTCATAAAGATAAATATGAAAATGGGAAGGAATATGAAAAATGGAATAGAAAACAAATTGTAAATAAAAGGAGTTACTATACTCATGAAGATAGCGATGGTTTATCAAATAGTGATGAAGATGAAAATAGTAATGACTATAGACTTCTAATGGCTTATGACGATGATAATTTTTGGGATGCTTTAGAAGAGGATGACCTTCATGAAGAAATATTTAAACTTAAAATATGTTTAGAAGAAAAGAATATGATTATAGATACCTTGACATACCAACTTGCTGAAAAAGAAAAACACAATGAAAAAACCAAAATGTGAAATTGTGGGTCTAAGAAAGGATCTTGAGAAAATGAAATCTCTCAATCTTAGATTTGCTAAAGGATCAGAAAATTTAAATGAAATTATCAAAGTGCAACGTTCTCCTCTCATAAAGATAGATCTTGGATATACTGAAGAAGCATCTCAATCACAAAAGCCATCAACCTCCACCAAAAGCTATCTTGATGTAGCAAAGACCAGTGAACAGTATGACAATCATCAACAAAGGCATAAAGCAGATCACCAGGTAAATCAGACTCAATTTACTCCAACGATGAATAGAAGCCCACAACCAACGTCAGGTAAATCATACTCAATTTTCTCCAAAGATGAATATTAATAGAAACTACAATCACCAGGTCAATAGAATCGATAGTCGCATGAACTTATTTAATGGGCAACGTTTTTCATGTCATAATTTTGGACGCAAAGCTACTCAATGTGTTTCTTACAAAACCATCATGACTAGAGAAGCATGAAATCAAAGGAATGTAACAGGGGTCAAGAAAAGTTCATATAATAACTTTTCTTTTCTTGAAAATGAAATAGAATGCTTAATTTGTAACAACTTTGGTCATGAAGAATTTGAATGCAGGAGCAAATTTCAACAAGCATCTCAAAAGGAGAAAACTCCACTAAATCCCAAGATATGGAGAAGGAAAGAATCTCAAACAAAAATATGTGGTATAGCCTTGTATGCAGAAGGACAAGAAAATCAGTGGTACATCGACAGTGGATGCTCAAAACACTGACAGGTGACAAAGAAAAACTTCACTCATATAATGCCTTAGAAAAGGAAAAGAATGTCTCATTTTGAAATGACACTCTTGCTATCATAAAAGGTAAATGCTTTGTTTTCTTGAAAGAAAAAGTTAAAGCTGGAAATGTTATGTATGTAGACGGTTTAAAGCATAACCTGTTGAGTGTCAGTCAAATGTGTAATCAAGGAAATGAATTGGTGTTTCGATCAAATGGATGTGTTGTTTGTGAAAGTGATACAAGAGAGCCTGTGATAAAAATTACAAGAACTCCAAACAACTTATACATACTCAAGGGAGGACAACAACAATGCTATTTAAGCAAAAATGTTGAAAACTGGTTGTGGCATAGAAATTTGGTACATATAAGCTTTTCTCAAATAAGAAAAGCATGCAAATTCAAGGCTGTTCGTGATCTTCCAGATATCAGCATCCCTGAAAATACAATATGCAAACCATGTCAAATCGGTAAGCAAATCAAATCTCACTTCATTGAAAAAGAAGGGTTAGCTAGTAAGCCTCTTGAACTTGTCCATACTGATTTATGTGGACCATCAAGGAAAAAGTCACCTTGTGGAGAAGAATACTTTATTTTGTTCATTGATGATTTTTCCAGAATGTGTTGGATAGGTATTCTACAGCATAAAGATGAAGCATTTGAAAACTTCCAAGCCTTTAAAGCTTTGGTTGAAAATGAATCAGATCGAAAAATCAAATGCCTCAGATTTTATTGAGGAGGGGAATTTACCTCAGATGAATTCTTTGACTTTTGTGAACAACATGGAATAAAAATGCAATTATCCAACGCAAGGACTGCTCAGCAAAATGGAGTGGTAGAAAGAATGAACATAACTTTTCAACAAATGGCTCGAACTATTCTAGATGAATCTGGAACTCCTGAAACCTTCTGGGGTGAAGCTGCATTTGCCGCCGTAACTATTCTCAACCAAGAAAATGTTCGGGTAAATAGCACTTAAACTCCACATGAACTTTGGTATGGTAAGACTCCTATTGTAAAGTACTTTAAAGTTTTTGGAAGCAAATGTTATATCAAAAGGATTGATGAAAAACTTGGTAAATTTGAGCCCAAAGCAGATGAAGGTTTTGTTCTTGGTTACTCTTCCTGAAGTAAAGGATATACATGTTATAATAAAAGAATTGGGAAAATTGTTGAAAGTATTGATGTTGTAGTTGATGAAACATGCAAAAATCCAAAACAGATAAAAACAGAAGACTATAACAATGAAGAATATGGGGATTATTTTCCCACATCAAATCATAATGATATTGAAGAAGAAACCAATGAAGCACCAAAAGAAGAGATAACGGTAGAAGAAAAGACTCTGTCCAGGTATGTTCAGAAAAATCATCTAGAAACTGAAATTTTAGGGGAAAAAGAGGTAGGTGTACAAACAAGAAGAACTATTACAGAAACTTCAAGCTATCTAGCATTACTATCCTCCACTGAACCTCAAAATGTAAATGAAGCATGCAAAGTGAATGTTGGGCCAAGGCAATGAATGAAGAACTTGAGCAAATTGAAAAGAATAATACTTGGGAATTAGTTCCTAGACCTCATGATAAAAATATTATAGGAACTAAATGATATTAAAAAACAAGTTGAATGAAAATGGAGAAGTCATTAGAAACAAGGCCATACTTGTTTGTAAAGGGTATGCTCAACAAGAAGGTATCGATTTTGCAGCAACTTTTGCACTTGTTGCTAGACTTGAAGCCATAAGGATGTTTCTTGCTCTTTCTAGCTTTAAGAAATTCAAAGTATACCAAATGGATGTAAAATCTACTTTCCTTAATGGAGATTTAGAAGAAGAAGTTTATATTCAACAACCAGAAGGATTCATTCCTGAAAATGATGCAAAACTTGTATGCAGACTCAAAAAGGCTCTCTATGGTCTGAAATAGGCTCCAAGGGCCTGGTATTACCACCTTGACAAATATCTACACCAACAAGGTTTTACAAAAGGTTAGTAGATAACAATCTATATACAAAGACTGAAACTAATAAATTGCTAATTATTGTTGTTTATGTTGATGATATCATTTTTGGAAGCAATGAAGAATCCATGAGTCAGAATTTTGTTTTAGTAATGCAACAAGCATTTGAAATGTCCTTGCTTGGTGAACTTGCCTATTTTCTTGGTTTATAAGTTCAAAAAAATAAATATGGTATTTTTATTTCACAAACCAAATATCTCAAACAAATCTTGAAAATGTATGGCATGGAAGATTCTAAACCTGTATGTACCCCAATGGTAACAGGATGTGGTCTCAGCTCAAATGATGAATCAACAACAGTACATCAACCAAATTACAAATCCATGATTGGCAGTCTGCTTTATCTAACAGGTACCCGACATGACATCATGCATGCAGTAGGAATAGTTGGAAGATTCCAAGCAAATCCAAAGGAATCACACCTTTAGGCAGTCAAAAGAATTTTCAAATATCTTCAAGGAACTCAAAACTTTGGTTTATGGTATCCTAGAGATACAGATCTTACTCTTCATGCATATATAGATTCAGATTGGGCAGGAAGTGTTGATGACAGAAAAAGCACTAGTGGTGGTGCATTCTATATGGGTTCCAGGTTAGTGTCTTGGTTCAACAAGAAATAAAATTCAATTGCTTTATCTACAACTGAAGCAGAATATGTGGCTGTTGCATCTTGCTGCACACAACTACTTTGGATGATGCAAATCTTGCAAGACATTCAGATCACATGTACTCCACCCATCTCCATTCTATGTGATAATACAAGTGCCATCAGTATTTCAAAGAATCCAGTCATGCACTCAAAGACCAAACACATACCCATCAAATACCATTTTCTACGTGAACAAGTGCTTGAACAAAAGGTCAAATTGGAGTATGTTCCCTCCAAAGAATAGGTTACTGTTATATTCACTAAACCACTACCCAAAGAGACATTTGAATATCTTAGACAAAATCTGGGAGTAGTTGCTGCATGATCCTGCTGTTAAATCCAATTTTTCAGAGAAAGGTTATTATATGCGTGTTTCATGGAGTATAGTCACGTACACATGCGGGTTTTCTATGGGTCAAGGAGCGTACATGTTTTTCAGACAAGAAAAAAAGTGGGGTAGGCTCTGATATGGGCAACACAGGTTCAAGGGGAGCATTAGCCTTCACGTACATTCAACATTGTTAGCATTATGGTTACTGAGTCTAGCTATGGCTTCAAATATTTATACGATTGGTTGCTTAAGTCATGTAAAAGTCTAGGGTGTGATATGTATTCTCATACATTTGAATGAGTCCTCTTAGACAAATGATGTAATTTGAATCCCCGTTTTACATGGGATGGATGATGTAATATTTATTGCTTCTGTCATGTATAAACAATTGGTATATCCCCACTTGGTTGGGTGGATGAGTCAAATTTGGTATATCCCCACTTGGTTGGGAGATGGATGTATGTATGAGTAATTAGTTATAGGAAGGCCATCCTCACATAGTTGAATTATAGAGTCATGTTATTCTCTTAGAAAATATTTTTTTGCAGACTCTGCTTGTGCTCAGGGGGAGCATGGACGGTTTCAGTGCATCTTAGCATGTACAAAGGGGGAGCTCAATTAGAGAATTTAGCATGTACTTAGGGGGAGCATGAGCAACATAATGTATGTCAAAGGGAGAAAATATCTTGGTCTACCCTTTGCCCTTGATGTTAAAGTGGGAGAGTGACTTGGTGTTGTTATTGCCATCAAGTCCAAAGGGGGATATTGTTGGCATTATGATATAGGTGTTGTCCTTGATGGCAACTCACTCAGATGAAAGATCACAGTGCAACATGTAAACAACAAAGAATTACAGATCATACTACAAAGAATGAAGAAGGAGAGGTATACGCAGGTTCACCTTGACCAAGCTGCGTATACACGTAGGTTTACTGAACAAAAGGAGCGTATACCTACACACACATTTTCACAGAAGGAAAAGCGCGTATATCTTGGAAAAACAAAGTTTTTGGTCCAAGGTATTTGACCCAAGGTAATTGGTTCGAGGTATTTGGTCCAAGGTATTGGTCCTAAGTAGTTTTGGTCCATGGTATTGAGAAAGGCATAAAACTATATAAGGAGGAGAAGATCATTAGGCCAAGGCGTGAAAGTATTTTGAATATCTTATGAAGTGTTGGATCATATATGCAGGTTAATGAGCTTCTAATGATTTTCTTGAGCTGATCGAAGGAGGCACCTATATGGATGATGAAGGTTGATGAACCGAGATCATAAAGGCTTAAAAGTATTCTCATTATGTGGTTTGATCTTGAATAGTCTATATCTGAATACTAACACATGTTTTATTCTGTAAATGTGATGATATGGGTATGACTGAAGTTTGGAATAGTTGTGATGTTTTAAGTTAGCATTTATAGATCTGTACATAGGTTCGCTTTAGTAAAAGAGCGTATCACGTTGGTTCAACATACCAAAGTAGCGCCTACATCATAAATTGAAATTTTCATATATGTACGCTGGTTCCTTTCGGTAAAAGTGCGTATACACAGTGGTTTGACACATGGAAGTAGTGTATACCTTATGAAGTATGATGTTTAAAGTTTCAGTTGTTTCTATTTACTGTTGCAGTGTTATGGGTTCTGCTTTGTGTTCTAGTGACTGTATGATGATGGGTTATCAGTGATTGATTGGTTCAATTGTCATTGATTCAGAAAGTGGTGATTGAGTTTCAATGATTGGTTGATGTAGATGTATTTGATGGTTGTATTGCCATTATAATTTTTTGAGTTTCAATGTTGTTGATTGGTCCAATATGAAAATTGGATGAAACGTGGCCTTCAGATTGTGGTGTTGTGTTCCAGGAGTATCCAGTCTGAAAATTCATGAAATGTGGTCCCTGGTAGAAGAGTGGAGTTTTCTGTAGGCTGGCACCTATGTACTAGTAAACATATCAGCTAGTACAAGAGCTAGGGGGTTGTAGCTCCATTCTAGTAGAAGCTGGAGAACGAGAGAAGGTTATAACCTTGTGCAGGTAGAAGCCTGCATACTGGTATGAGTCTGCACCAGTACAAGATTGTAAACAGATTTTCTTATTATCAAAAGAAGACAGAGATGATAGCAGCAGGTGGTTTTTACCCACATTGGGTTTCCACCTTAGATCTTGGTGTTCATGTGTGTTGCTTATGTGTGATTATTTATTCTTCTTTTACTACACTGTCTAATAAATCTCTGATATACTGGTTAAAGCTCAATACATGATAAATTGTCTAAATCAAAATTTCTCTGCATATACACTGGTTGCTTTAAGTACAGTCGCGTGTACATGCTAGTTCACTTAGCTGAAGTAGCATATGTAAATCTGTTTGGGAAATAAAATTATTGATTTGATAATACTGATTCACCCCCGTCTCAGTATTATTTCCAACATTCTCTACTGTTTTTTTTTATGAATATTTTATGGGAATTTTATGTGTTTCTATCCTTTTTTCTCAAGGTTCAAGTCTCCATATCTTAACCCTCCCACAAGATCTTGATCACCATTTTCATCTATATGTGTTGCTTTTTCTTTTCCATATCAATAAATTGCCATGCAAACTATTATTTCACCATTGTCATGTTTGCATGTGTGATGCATTGATAAATGTCATGGATCAATAGTATAAACCAACCCCCCCACAAGTGAGTGAATGTCACAAATTAAGCTGGGTTATCCTTGAAGACTTCTAATATTTTACCTGATTTTTCATTTTAGTCATTACTTTTGTAAGTGCCATATTTTCCTATATGAGCTTAAATTAGATGGAATCTCTTGAATCCCAAGTTGTAGCATCCCAATTTTAGTTAATTCCATTGATCTTACATGGCAATTGTTTAACTACAAATTTGGTGGTCTCATTCACTACTTGGTACCTGTAAATCTTCCTTCGCTTCTGAGTTTACTTCTTGAATGATTCTTTTTCCCTATTGTTATCACTTAAAACCACAGTTCACCTATGTCCAAAGATTCATATAAAAAAAAAAAAAAGGTTTAAGTCAATACTTTTTTAGGTGTGTCACTTTGAAGTTAGATTTTCTAAAGGTATTGGTGTGAGTCCTTGTAAAAAAAAAAAACCCGTTAGATACCCTCCCTCATTATAGTTTAAAGCATGTCTTGTCTTGATTGCATCATTCTGATTTTGCGCAGTTTTGCAGCGCGATCTGATTGGCCAATTTAGCTGCTCAATCATTTTTCCACCTTTCCGCAGCATATCTTCTAGCAGCCATTTCGTAGCGCGGTGTGTCATTTCATAATTGTCTGCGCTACGAAATCGGGGATTCGGGGTTTTTTGCAGCATATTTTCTTGAAAAGTCAAATCTCGGGAGATGAGTCATTAGAACCGTTCATATTTT